>JANZLF010000005.1:40794403-40808840 GCA_026546835.1 Erythroxylum foetidum | reverse complement strand
CAACTAGGTTACTCACCTGTAACTTCCGAGCTACTGCCTGGAAGTTCCAGCAATGTCCGTGGAATGACGATCCAACGGCGCCTCTATAACAGTAAAATATAGTCCCATTACTAGATGCTCAAATAAACAGTTCAGTAATGCATATATCTCAGTGAAATTATGTACAATGCATGCTCATGATTTTCCCCGGCGCTAAAACCCAATTTTGAACTCTTATATCCCATTCTAACACTTCGCTCAATAGATCGACAATAATTGATCCAATCCTATAATTCAGTTCAATTTTCCTCAATTCATAATCCCCATAGCAATTTCCTATCCATTAGGTCAAAACCTCTATTGAAAATCCCAATTAAAACTCCAATTGTCTCAATTCGACACTTAGGTCACACTATAAACCATAATTGACCTTAATCTCGATAAATCAATACCAATTAAATTAAATTCTAACTCCCATAATTATCCTCAATTATAGACCTCTTTCTCTAGTCCGCAATGAATCAGGAATCACCTCAATCGGAGGTCTATACCAAAAGTTTCGCACAATAATCTAAAATCAATCCAATCAGAAATGTCTCTACGCCGCGACCTTGCGCCCTTCTTCCCGCTCGTCGCGACATGAGCCAAAAAGGATCGTCGTGACACATATCCAGGCGCTCGTCGCGGCGTCCCGCTGCGCTCATCGCGGCGAACACTAAATTTATTCGCCGCGGCGAGGCACGCCAGACGTCGCGACGTGCGACCGCGCCACCTTCTTCTCTGATCGATTTCCGCCATTAATGCTATTTAAAACCTCCATTAACACTCTAACTACTCAATCCATCCCAATAAATGCCATAACTGCTAGAAACAACTACTAATAACAACAATAAAGCCTTAACAACTTACCAATCGCAGATCAAAGCCACAAATCACCGTAAACCCTAAATCCTTCAAAATCAACGATTAATCCACTCCAAATCCTTCTCAACCTTCAACAATCACAATAAATCACTTAGCCTAGCACAATAAGAAGGAAACATAAGGAAGAATCGATGAAACTCACCAATGAGGAAGAAATCGAACCCACCGTGGAAGAAGAGAAGGAGAAAACGAAATGCCTTAGGTAACTTTCCCAAATCTCAACTTAGCTATTTATAGACAAAGGTCTCCAACTCAGTCCAAATTTCAGTCTCTAAATTTCAATGGCTCAACATTTAAATTTCCTGACAGTATAACCCTAATATTTCCCTAGCCATTGGACAATTCTTTCAGTACTATACAGTCAATCAGTCTGTCACTTCAAAATTTCCGGTCTGGGTATTTTCTCCCGAATTTTCAGAAAATTTCCTATAAGCCACTATCAATTATCAATTACACTTAGACTATTCTAAATCAAGTATTCAAGCCCAATACTCCTTATTTCTCAATCAGTCATAATCCAGTCAGTTCAGTCAATTCATAAACCAATCGATTCACACTCACAATTAAGATGCCGAAAAATCATGAATGCATGTACCTATAAATAATTGCATATGCAAGAACCTGTTCCTCTATAATTAGAGGCCAGTAACATACTCAATCAGTGAATGCAATGAAGTCTATCAGTATAACCCAATATTACTATAATGTCTTTGCTAACAGTAACGGGATGTTACAAGAGCAGCCTGATTATCACACCACAAAGGAATCGGAGAGGAAAAAGAAATATGTAAATCTCTCAACAGATAGGAAATCCACAACAACTCACACACTGTTGAAGCCACACTACAATACTCAATTTCAGCTGAGGATCAAGAAATTGTAGGCTATTTCTTAATCTTCCAAGAAACCAAAGAAGTGCCCAGAAACACACAAAAACACGAGATAGAATGACGAGAGGTCAAACATGAATCCCAAACAGCATCACAATAAGCAACAAGATAACAAGGAGAAGAATCAGCAAGCACAGAAGAAACAGATGAAGTAGGAAAAAAAACCTTAGAAGGGCAGTTTTTTAAGTATCTCAACAAATGCATAGCAGTAACCCAATGAGCCTGACAAGGAGCAGTAACAAACTGACTTAATTGCTAAACAAAAAAAGTAATGTTAGGCCTGGTAAACCCTAAATACAACAATCGACTAACCAACCTCTAATACTTCCCAACATCCTCCAAGAGGGAATCATAATCATCTGAGAACTTCAGACTCTTAGGTAATGGGGTAAAAATTGGTTTAGCATCAGTCAAACCTGCATCAGATAACAGATCAATGACATACTTATGTTGATTAACATACAAACCAATGAAGGGCCTAGCAATCTCCAAACCCAAAAAATGCTTGGCAGTACCAAGATCTTTAACAGAAAATGTAGAATCCAAAAAAGGTTTAACATTAGCTAAAACATCCACAAAAGGCCCAATCAACAAAATATCATCCACATAGATAAAAAGAGCCACAAAATTAGAGTCAGCAGACTTGAAAAACAATCAGTGATCATGCTTGGATTGAAGAAAACCATACGAAAGTAAACGCTTAGTAAATTCATAATTCCACTGACAGGAGGCTTACTTCAAACCATACAAGGATTGATTTAACTTACAAACCTAATTAGGACTAGCTTTAGTATATCCATCTAAAGGTAACATATACACCTCCTCATCAATAAACCCATACAGAAAAGCATTATTGACATTTAATTGATATATAGTCTAGGAAAAATGAGCAACCACAGCTAATAACAGACGTACAGTGACCATTTTAGCAACAAGGAAAAAACTATCAGTAAAATCAACACCCTCAACTTGATGATAACCTTTTGCCACTAATCTGGCTTTATACCTATCAACAATCCCATTAGGCTTAAGCTTGACCTTAAAAACCCATCGGGAACAAATGGCCTTCTTACCATCTGGTAAAGAAGTAAAAACCCAAGTGTTATTGGATTCCAGTGTAGCCAACTCCTGCTGCATGGCCCTTATCCAATGATCATAAGACTTAGCCTGATTACAAGATTGAGGTTTCTGAATAGCAGAAACATTAGCCAAAAAAGACTTGTTTATGGAGGAAAGATGGGGAGTAGGAATAAAAGGAAAAGTGGGGAGTAACTTGAGGAACAAACAACAGAAGGTAGAACTTGGTTAGTGGTGGCATGAGAGACAAAATCATCAAGCCAGGTTGGTTTAGTTGAGATTTTAGTACTCCTACGCAGAGTAGGAGCAGGGATAATGGGACATGGCAAAAAAGAACAAGAAAAAAGATCAGGGGAAAATTTGTCAGTGTAGGAAAGAGGTAGCGTAGGAGAAGAAGACTGCTCATCCAAAACATCCGAATATTGATCATATGAGACTAAAGGAAGGGGAACATCCAAGGTCGCAGTGGTTAATGACTTATAAGGATAAGTAGTTTCATGAAAAACTACATCTCTAAAAACCATAAATGAACTAAAAGTCAGATCAAACAACTTGTATCCCTTTTGCCCCGAACTATACCCCAAGAAAACACACTTGGAGGCTCTCGAATCAAACTTATTTTTATGAGGCTTGACATTTGTAGCAAAACACAAATAACCAAAAGATTTCAAATGATCATACTTTGGAGGAAAACCATATAAAATCTCATAAGGGGTTTTCCACTTAAGAAGTGAAATAGGAAGCCTATTGATGAGGTAAGTAGCAGTAATAATAGACTCACCCCAAAAAAGTTTAGGTAAAGAAGCTTGAAACATAAGAGCTCATTCTATTTGTAATAAATGTTTGTGTTTCCTCTCCACAATCCCATTCTGATGAGGTGTATAAACACAGGACCTATGATGGATAATTCCCAAATATTTTGTTGGACCCTGAATTTTTCTTGGAAGTTAGAAATATGAAATGAGAAATTATTAGTGATTATTCATGTGTAAAGAAAAGAAGAATTTTTGAATTTGAAATGAAGTAGAAAAGGTAGTCAGGATAAGATGGGTTGTATGTAAAATATTGGAAGTTATAAGTTGAAACATGTTCATTGAGTATGCTTTGGTGTTTTAGCCATAACTTTTTCTCTAGTTATCCAAATGAGATGACATTTAATTTGAAGTAAACTAGAAAGATAGAGCTACAAATTTTCTGATGAAATCGAGTTTTAATTTAGTCTCTAAGAATATCAATTTTTGGATGAAAGTTGAGCACAAAATGTTGTTTTAGTATAAGAATAGTCCAAAAATATTTAGGGTATAACTTTTAGATTATGGAACCAAATTGAATGACTTTAGCGTTATTAGAAACTTAAGACAATGAGGAATATTTTTCTAGAAGGAAGTATTAGCAAATTCCTTCAATTATCTGATCAGAAAAGGTCTTGATTTTTGGAAGAAGTTAGGCAATGACTTTAATGAATTTTGAGATATTGATAGATTAATTATGTTATTTTTGTGTAGTTAAATAACATGTTAATGTGAGTAAGGTTTTATGACATGGGTTAATTGAATTATAATATTAAGGTGGCAAGATTTCATGAGGGGCAAAATTAGCAAGTCACTTAAGCATTTAAGTTACAAGGCATATAAGGAAGGGTAGAAGGGGTCTTTGTACACTCATTAATGACAAAATTGTAATAAGAAGTGTGGGCTTGCTTTTAAGGAAGAAGCATGAACGAAATTGAGGGAGAAAAACAAAGAGAAGAGAGAAGAAGGAGAGAATTTGGTGGAGAAGAAAGGAAAGAAAGAAGAAAAGCTAGGTTTCAACTTTTCTTGGCTTTCAAAAAGAAATTTATGGTTGTTCAAGAAGAGAAAAAGGAAGAGGAAGGTTAGAGCTTCCATTAGAACTAAGAAATTCATTGTTTGGTGAAGATTCAAGGTAGGTTTGTGTTTTAATCTCTGGATTTTTTAGAGGATTTTGGTTCATATAACTTATGAAATGTATGGGTTTAGAGATTCTAGGATCAATTTTAGTAAATATGTCTTGTAGGTTCTCAATTGAGATTCCTATTGAATGAAATTTTATGGCTATTGTTAAAGGAAATCAAGGAAGGCAAGAAGAGCAAGAGGATAGACATTTTTAGCAAAGTATTAAGCAAGGAAATTCAAGGTGGGGTTTCATGTTTATAATAGAATTAATGAGCCATAAATGTTTCCTTTTAAAGCAAGAGAATAAAATGATTTCAAATAGCTTCATAATTGTTGCATTATTGTTTTGAATGATTTAAGAAATTGCTATATGTTTAATATGTGAATCTGGTTGATGAAATGTGAGATATTTCATGTTTATGAACAATTGTGTTTTCAAGATATGCCTTTGTGGCAAAACATCAAGAAAAATCATGTTTTCAAAATGTGTCGTTTAGGCAACATGTTTACAAGTCATGAAATACATATTATGTGGGTTTGGTTTGGTCCTTTAAGTATGTCAAGTGTACTTTGACTAAAGGCTTCTCCCACCTGTCCGCTAGTGACGTGGAGCTCCTTGACGAACTTCCATAAATTTACGGCTACGCAAGATATTTTTTGTGGGATTGCGATAGTACGTTCTGTTCATGACTACACAGGACCCTTATGGAAAACGTGTAGTACATTTTGTTTTTGGACCTAACCAAACCGTTCTAATGTGTTTATGTATTCATGATATGTTGACAAGTTGATGCATATATGATTTGCATTATTGTGAATTGGTTAAGAATTTGGAGAAATAAATGTTTTGTGATTTTAATGCGGAATGACTATATTTATGAAAATGTTCAATGAAAATGAGCTTTATAAATGATTTTGTTTGTTATCCGTTACAAACATGTTACCCACGAGCTTTTAAGCTCACCCCCACTCTCTTTCCCCTATTCAGGTGATGAGCAAGAGATCAAGTAAAAATAAATCACGGAATAAATCCAATTTTGCATGTTTTGTTTTGTTTTGGATTGATTTATGTAAGCAAAGTTGTAATTGCAATTTTTGACCATTTTAGAGGCAGAATGTTGCCTTTTGGTCTTCATGAAATTGTAGTTCTTGAAGTCTATTTTCGAATGGTCTAAGAACGAACTCAATCTGACATCTATAAAAAAAAGTTATGACAATTGCGCCAAGAGAGGTATAAAATGACTAAGGACATAAATATGTTGGATTCTTTTGTCGATAACTTCCTCATCTGACCTCCGAATAAAGTGATTCTTAAAGCGATAGATTCCTAAGACATGTATATACCTCTCCATGAAATTTGGTAGCTTTTTGTTTTGAGATGAAAAAGATTAATGAAAAGATAGTGAAGGGTCAGTTGAGAGAGCATGATTGGGGTAGGAACACACTTTGAAGTTTTAAGCATATCTTGAGCTATAGAGCTCCGATTGAAATGATTCTTTCTTCAAAGCAAACTAGAGACTTGGAGCTACAATTGTTGTGAAGAAATCAATTATGATTTTGGTGATTGACTAGTGCCTAATAGGAGAAATGAGTTCGAGTATGGTGACTAATTTACGTGGGCACGCCATTGAACAAATTGTGAAGAAAATTATTGGGATGCTATAAGAATGAAGATTAATCGATGATGGCTGTCTGTGATTTGAGATGTTAAGAGAATGATGACTAAAGAGGGTTCATGGAATTAACCCTTCAAGGTAATACGTATGCTCACGTTTTATGATTTTCAGAACAATCCGATGATGGTTAAAGACAATTCATGGGAATACGCTCACGTTTCATGTTTTCGCAAGAGTTGGATTCCAGAAACAAGAGGGATCCAACACGAGGACACCACTTGGGAAAATACTTACTAGCTGTGGGACAAATTCATAAATTTGAACCTTAAGGACAAGGTTCCATTGGAAGTGAAGGGTATGAATAAGCTCAGATGATCCACGAGTGCCCAAGAAAAACTCAACAAATATGGTATAAGTGTGGAAGCCATGAGAACTTTAAGGAATCGCTAAATGCGTGGGATTGTCAGATGCATTGTATGGTAAGGAATGAGTCAATGGAACTATCAGACGCATTGTATGGTTAAGAATGAGTCAATTAGTTGTTAGCTAATAATATGGGGTTGTGAATAAGTGTGAGCTATTTAGTAGTGTCGTTGGAGTCCTAGTCTGAAGTAGTTATGGCAGTATGTTAGGAAAAGTTTGTTATTTTAAATGTATTTAAATCCAATCATTATGCAATGAGAAGGGTGTGTATTTTAAAGCAAATTATTGTGGTCTATTCTCACCCAAAGTAGAATTCCTTTATATAAGATTACTGAAGCTTTGATTGGGACCTATTATTAATTGTTACAGGTTTTATAGTAGAACCAACCATAAAAGTTATTTAAAGGGTGGAAGAGTCTACAAGCTTATAAACTCCACATCATCATCTTTTATTATTGATATGGGACAATTAGACCGTAACATTCCACCATACTTCTCAGCCCAGACACCAACGAGCTAGATATGTGCTAGACCTTTTCTAGCCCCGAATGAACACTACAATACCAGCATCACCACCTATGGGCGTGGCACGAGGACTTGAAGGAGTGGTGTTAGCTTTGATACCAATTGTTATACGTCTTATAGAGAACCAACCCCACAAGCTAGCATAAAGAGTGGAAGAGCCCATATGCCTATAAACCCTATATCATCTTCTTTTATTACCGATATGGGACAATTAGACCGTAACAGTCAATGTCTAAATAGAAAGGTAGTATGAACTATATAAAGGTAGTTGTGTGATCAATATATGATTTATCAATATAAAGAAATTAGGGAGAATGTTTCGTTGATCTTAATTAGTATTAGAAAAATTCTTGGCCAAGGTAGAATGACATTGTACATAGTTTACAAATATCATTAATTAAATTAATAGCTAATAGTGGAAAACGAATATGATTGGACTTAAAATAGAATATACATTTATTCTATGCTCTATGTCTAATCAGAACATTATATTATGAAAGAATTAAATTATACAGAAAAATTATGCACGGAATGGTTCTTTCTACTTGTTCTCCTTTCACCACAAGTTCAAAATCAACTTCTAGATTGAGGTTCTTACTTGGAGTGTTCTGTGTATTATTTGGGGCGCACTCTCAATTCCATCATCCGAGGAGGATGTAGTTTCTTGTTGGATTTCCATATTATTGCTCGAAAGATCTTCATTTTCATCTGATTGTCGAGGTTGAGTAGGAGATTGCAATATAGTATTTTCTTATATATTTTCCTCAATATTGAGACCTAACACTTTTTCTTATCCTCCTATTTTGAATAATCTACCTATAAGTTGCCAAGTTCTCTTCACAACACTTTAAGTCATCCATGCATATGTAACTTTGACTTGATCTTCAAATGGTTTCATGCTTTCATCTAGCCGAATAATTGGAATGTTTTTCTAGTAAATCTGACATGGACGTAACCAAGACACATATTCAAGCAAATTGAACTCTCCATACCTCAAATATAGCCTAGTCCTTGCAGATAGGCTTGCCAATGAAACTTGTGATGTAACTAAGTCCAGTTGTACTCCAGTATTTTAATGGAACCCCGTGGATGCTAATCCAAATTGGGATATAAACCTACTTAATGTCTTCCATTTTCATACTTGGTTTCCAAACCTGTAACAAGAGAGGTTTGTTGTGAATGTGCCAAGGCCCTGATTGAAGCACCTTTCTAGCATCTTTTAAGCTAGAGAATTTGAAGAGAAAAACATTGTCGTTATTGATGAACACCTCTATAAACCAAGGTTTTTCCAATTGGTCATTGTCCATTGCTTCGCAACCGGGTAAGCTACTCTTTTGTCAGTGAAAATGTTGGACCCCGAACTTTTGATGAAAAATTTTCGTTTCCATTGGATTCCATTTTCCGTTCCGTTTTTCGGTTGGGATCCGGTTCCCGGATCGGGTCCCAACAGAAAAATTGACCATAGTTGAGCTCCATTTTAAGGTTTCTACATTGAGAATCTTTAGAGAAGGGAACACAATCATGCTACCGGATGAGGCCGAAGGTGGGAAATAACTCGTTTCATCTCAGTTGCGGCTTCACCTTTGACATGGACCCAGGTTCTTTTAAGGTGGGTGGAGTTGGTAGTGTCCACAATGGGGAGGGAGTTGGAGTGTAGTGAGGTAGAAGGGATGGGAGAAGGTAAGCTTCCTAGAGGGTTTGAGGCTGAAGGGATGGGGTTGCCATCGTCGTGAAGAGAAAGGAGTAATCTTTGAAGATTTTTTTTAGGTTACTCAAAATTCTGAGTCAATAGTATCTTCCAAGCTTATAAGAAGATCAAAATATTTTCCATTTGATTTTAGTTTGGATAGAATAAAAAGGAAGAGGACCAAGGTACAAAGACTAACAATGATTTTGTTTTCAATGTATGTGCTTTTATTATCTTCCATGTTTTTATTATCTCATAAGTTGTTTGTCTTTGAATTTAGTTTAAAATGCCCCTTTTACCACTTTATCATCTCTAATACTTGACTAAAAACTATCTAGAAAATTCTCGCTAGACTAGCAATTATGATGCAAATTGCTTGATAGTGATATTTTTCTTCTGAAGATAATTGAGAGTGAGCTAACTGTGGCAGGGGGTGTACCATCAATTCGATCTCGAAGGCACCAACAAGAGGACTAAGTGGATCTGTTACAGCACAAGCAAGGCAATCATTTACAGAGCAAACATTCGCGAATTGTAGCATTGGCGGAAGTGGGAAAGTGTGGCTTGCCCGAGCTTGGGGAGTTTATGCTACTGTTGTCTTCTCTACAACTTACATGTCTAATGCCGTTTCTCCAGATGGATGGAACGATTGGAGAGATCACTCCAGAGACCAGTCTGTGGTTGATCCCTTATAGTTGTGGAGTTTCAATTCTTCCAAGTGTTACTTGATAATTGATGCTTTTGTATATTACAAAATTGTGGCAATCAGTGGGGTTGACATTTTTGTGTTATTCTTTGCGGAGTACAAGTGCTTTGGTGCTGGAGCAAACCATGCACGCAGAGCCTCATATGGGAAGCAACTGACAAAAGATGAAGCAACACCCTACACTGATATTTCCTACATTGATGGATATCAGTGGCTTTATCCTCAGAACCTATTATAGACGATGCCAAACACAGTGACTCCATTTAGACTGTAATATTTGTTCAGTAGCAGTAACACTAGTAGACTACGATCTATATTTGACGAATAAAATAACAAATTTGATATATGTCATCGAACAACAAACTCGGCAGAAGGGACGGTTTTGAAACCAAGTTCTCAATCATTTAGAGAATATTTGGGAGACCGTCCAACCAATCACTTGTCGAATAGTGTCATGCTATCTCTGACATACTTTATACTCCAAGCAATCGAAATTGATTAAATTAATCAACTTTTTCTTCTCCCACTTCTGGTCCGTGAACTGGTTACAGTAATCATTATTTAAAGTACTTGTAAATGGGTATGTTCTAGTACTACCAACACCCATTTTAACAGAAGCTCTTCCCACACTTCCACTTTTTGTTTATTTTTCTCCTTCTGCTTCTTGCAATTCGTGGACATATATGAGAATGATGATAAAAGAGGCATTAGAGAACTAGCTGCATGCAAGCATGGCCTGGCCTGGAAACTATGCCTTTTGGAGTCACTTCTGAAACTCCAAGACGGTGAAGAAATAATCATTATATGTGGCCTTGAACTGAGAGAAACCCGCTGAAAGACCTATCTGCTTAAGCTCTTCTTCAGTCCTGTTCCTACCCTTGGTCTCGTACATTGTCATAATTATTAAGTCGTTTTCAAGGAGAGCTCGAGTCCTGTTACTGTCATCAGAATGTTTTGGCAACACTGTTTCGCAAGCTATCAGTTTGCCTCCAGCTGGAAGCACCTTGTAACAATTCTCCAGTAGCTGCTTGCATTCTTCATCTTTAAATGTACATAAAACCCACTGCCAGAGGATGATTAGAAGAAAGATGAATTGTTCAGTCTTCTAAAAGTTGTATTTTTGCTAATAATAATACGATCCATCCACCATTAAACAAAAAACAGAATTATATGATGATGTGCAGTGTAGATAAGGAAGGAGATCCAACCTTCATGAAGAGAGTACCAGCAGTAGGAATTGATTTGAGCATGTCCCCACCAACGTGACTAATACCTACAATCACCATCCCCATTTTAGAGAAGTAATACAAAATACTGCAAAAACTCATAGTTTCGATTACAAGCTCGATCTGAAGCCACATTTCAAAACGATTGCTATAGATATTTAATTTGATTCAACAAAAAGACAACGTTCCAACGACTACATGTGATGTGATGTGACGCAACAGAAGTGATACATATAGAATAGTAAAGTTTCAACCAAAGCCACAGGTACTGAAATTGAAATGGATTGAGAGACATTTTACCAGGAATTTTGGGTGCTTTAGCAACAACCTCAGGCAAATCAAAGTTAACACCTTGAATCCCAGGATATTTGTCGATTATCATTCTGAGACAATGCCCTGCACTCCCCCCCACATCAACCAGTGTCTCAACTCCTTCAAACCCATGGTAGCTGTCCAAAAAGGCCTTCATGAACGGCACAGACATGCTGGACATTGCCTTCTGCATCAAAACATTCATCTCCGGGTGTTTCCCGTAGTAAACGTAAGCAGGATCCCCATTAGCTAGGGAGAACGGCACCGTCGTGGGGTCCGTCACTGCCTCGTGCATCAACGGCCAGGCTCTCAACAATGGGTCCTTTCAAGTTTTAACACAAGTGACAAGACTTACAATTTAAATTTTATATTATTAATAAATGAATGTAGTAATCCAAATTTAAAACATGCATGTAAGAAATTTTCAAATTTACTTATTAGATTTAAAATGTTCATTCGTTTATAAATTTTACGAATTAATTACATCAATACTAATAGGAATAGGAATAACAATAATAATAATGATGAGGAGGAAAGAAATAGTTATTACCTGGTGGCGTTGGAGAACCAAAGAAGCGTACGACAGGCCATGGGCGTCGGTGACGAGAGTTTTACCGACGTCGGTTAGATTATATTTCCGGACCAATACGTCTGGGCTAGAATAGTGAAGGTGTTCGGAGAAAACGCCGTAGCTAGAGAGCAAGCGAAGGATGCGTTGGAGATTCTCAGGATCGGCGGCGGGGGAGATGTTAAGAAGAGAAAGGATCTCGGAGGCGGAGAGGGGGGAGTTGGCACCAGCTTGCCAGACAGCGTCGGCGACGTTGAGACGGACGACAGCTTGGAGAGACATGGGGACGCTAACCATGTTGGCTAGCTCAATGATGCGAAGTCTTGCACTGTTTCTCTCCTCTGTGCTCTCGTCTTCCATAACCATAAGCTCTGTTTCTGGAGAATAGGGTGATTTGTGAATACTAATTTGTAAGTAAGATTACAAAAATGGGGTACAAGACTACAAGGACTCAACAATTGTGTTTTGTAGTTAATGTTTAAAAATTTCCATGGCTACTGTGCTTTGGCTGTAACTGACAAATTGGGATAGACGTTTCTTCAGATTGATGCATCACGTGGCAAAAAATACAACTCAAATTTTGCTACCACAAAAAAAAAAGATATATATATTTTCTTGACCGACATATTAATCAAATCAGATTCGAACTAAAAAAATTAAAAAAAAAACAAAATTTGAATTTAGTATGGTTTCTTTAACTTAAAAGACACGAGCAACATCATTTATTAGTTAAAAGGTAAGAAATAGAATACTGTCTCTCTACAGTCTCTCAAGAGTGGAGAAGCAATTCTATGCTCACCTCTCGCTGTGGTCTAACGTTTCTGATGTGTCGGTTGAAGTTATGCCTACGATGCATCCGAAAGAAATTGAATTGGCGTGCTCCGCCTTTCTTTTCGCTAGTTGTACTCCAAGATCTTTGAAAGAGGAGAAGGGGTCAGATTTATCCTGACGGGAGCAAGATTGAATTTTTTTTTCCGTCTTGGCCCTAACTATTCCACTATAATTTTAATACTAAATTTAAGAGATAATATATAAGTTATATTAAATTAATATTATTTAAAAATATAATTAATATAATTACAATAATAAATTAATAACATGCACAAATATAATATTTTTATTAGACATTTAACCTCTAATCTTCTGAATTATCATATCGTTCCCACAATTGTTCAATCAATACATTATAAAGTTTATAATAAATTTTTTATCTTTAATTTGCTTATGTCTAGCAAGGAATTATTGAAATATAATTGTATTGTCCCTATTAATATTAATTTTAGAGACTGACATTTCACTCCAATCTTATATGACTGTTTTAGTATCACGTTCATCCTCAATTATCATATTGTACATTATAATGCATGCTGACATAATATCATTTAATATGAATTTTTCAAAAAACTTGTTGGTCCCTTGATAATTGCAAATCGTGACTAGAAAACTCCAAATACATGCTCGACATCCTTTATGTCTCTTACATCTTCACGAATAACTTCTTTCTTGGGCCTCGAGGATCATGAATGGTTTGTACTAAGGTAGACCATTTTGAATAAATACATATTTATTATTGAATTTATAACACTTATAAATAAGAATTATAAATAAATATTAAAAATAAATCTAATATTATGTTCAATATTAGTGTTATTTTAAAGATCTCAATGAGATCTTTATAATGATATATTTTGTGTAAAGTAATATATATTTTAAATTTAATTACTTAGTAAATTATGTAAATAAATTAAATTGGTAAAAGGACATAAAAGGAATATGTTAAAAAATGGACAAAGTTGTCTTTTTATAACTTTTGGTACATAAATAATAACACACTAAATTTTGTACATTACTATTCATTAAACTATTTTGGTGTTGGATTTTGATGTCTTTGGAGTGAATTCATTGCACCAATGGGGCCTTATTACTTGGAAGCTATCGAGATCGTGCTAAGCTTACTAAACTATGTCAATAACAGATAAAGCTAATCCTCTTCCAACACATTCAAACCTTTACACTTTCCTCTTTATTATGCTTTTTCTCATGAATTTTATTCTTTAAACCAACAAGTTAGGCATTGACAAGCAAATACATTAAACACTATGCTCAAGTCATTTTCCTAGCAAATTGAACTTAGCCATATAGGCAATTCATAATCTTTCACAGATTCTACCACAAAGTTAGCCCCCAGTTCTTGTTGAGGCCATTACTTACTCAAACTCTAGTTGCACACGTAAATCCATCACCTGTCCCTGCAGACTCTTGTTATATATAGTGTCACTCACTCCCCTAGTACTTGGTTTACTACGTTGTTCTTATCATGTCAACACATACAATGTTTAAGTTATCTTTCATCGGAACAACATTCCAAGCAAGTTAGTCTAAATCTTGAAAAGTTGAAGATAAGTTAGCTTTCATTGTCAAAATAGCATTCCAAGTGTAATATCCCATTATCCCATGTTAGGAGCTAAATGTAACATCTCACCCCTTACTGGAAGGGTAAAATAGTAAATTTAACATAGGATGAGATGGATCGGAATGAATTAGGACTGTTCATGCATAATAGGATTGGTACACAGTATCATTTGTGCACA
>JANZLF010000005.1:40773226-40794303 GCA_026546835.1 Erythroxylum foetidum | reverse complement strand
GTATTTTCGTACATCCTTGGTATTTTCGATTATACATCATGTTGTTGTATGGTCTTTTCCGCAGTGTATTGTGAATAATCGGACCGTACGCGATCCAACAGGATATGGGCTAGTAAAAAGACACTCAGTCACAACAAAGTAATATATGAAAGTGAGTCTCATATGCATTACATTATAATTGAGATATGTATTTTAAATGATTGAAATGATCAGTTTGACTACTTTAAATGTGATATGTGATGCTATGCGATAAATGAAATGATTTAAATTATGTGTTTACCTGTGTTGATATGTTGTATGAATTGAGTGAACCATCGAGGATGATTATCTCACTAAGTTTGCAAAACTCACCAAAATTGCAGCGATGACATTTCAAGACCGAGAGAGGACACTAATGATAGAAAGACTCTATAAGAAGCATAGTTCTTGTACTTTTGGAAGAAGAAATGGCTCAAAGGTCGGTCAGTTGAGATTGAAGGATTAAATATAATTTTATGTATAATTCCTCATGTGTGTAGCGTGTTTTGTATTTAGTTTTGATAATGTACATGTAGGGATGAAATATGAAATGCTACAATGTACGTATTCAGTTTTTTGAAATGAAATGAGGATTTCAATTTTTAAAATATTGCGGCATTTACGTATTAATGATCATGCCATGATTAAGTTAGTGATATGAGTGCTCTAGTATGCTACCTTATAGGGTACATATTCGGATATCACTCAAGATGTCGAGTATGTGTCCTGCGAAAGTAAGGTGCTACACCAAATAAGTTAGTCTAAAGCTTGAAAAGTTTAACTCCAAAGTTGCAGGAGGAAGCATGTTTTGAGGAACTAGTGTGGTTGGAATAGACTAGTATTGCCCAAGAGACCTAACTGAGTTCACTCAAATTATAGTCATATTGGATAACAAATGCAAGCATTAGTAGTTTGTTAGGTTTACTACCATTAATTAGTGAATGCCTTAACATATCTACCTATTCTTTTTCAAGACACATCTTTCATGTATTCTTGATTCCCAACCAAAAGCAAATGAATTAAAAAGTTGTTATTCTTGATGCAGTTATTGGGATCGTTGCATCAGCATTGGAAGCCCTTCCCTTTTCACTTTTTAGGAGAAAGATTCATTCAGTATCATGCTTGAATTTTGATTTTATTTATCGTGTTTGGATTCTTTTTAAAAGGGTGTTTAAAATGCTAATTAATTCATTTAAGCTATATAGAATTTATATGTTTTTTAAAAATTAGGAAGGATATAAAAAATTAATTTTTGGTCACTTGGAATTTCTATTAAGTACAACCCTAGTTCTCATTTAGCATTAATTTCTACGACCAGTCAAAAGTTGCCCATGTTCAAACTATCAAAGTATGGTCCTAATTTATGAGTTGTCTTTCATTTGTCCTTTGCCATAACGAATGAAAAAGAGGGCCAATGATAAGCCAAACGATCCTAATGAGTGCCCCAAGAAAAACTCAAGATATATGGTATAATTTAAGAAGCCATGAGAACTTTAAGGAATCGCTAAATGAGTGGGATTGTCAGACGCATCGTATGGTTAGGAATGAGTCAGTGGAATTGTCAGACGCATTGTATGGTTAGGAATAAGTTATGTAGTTATTAGTTGATAATCTAGGGATGTGAATAAGTGCAAGCTATTTAGTAGTGCCATCGGAGTCTAAGTCTCAAGTAGTTGTGGTAGTATATTAAGAAAAATTTGCTATTTTTAATGTACTTAAATTCAAGCATTATGCAATGAGAAAAGGGTGTATTTTTTTTTAAAAAACTCCTATGATCTATTCTCACTGGAAGTAGAATTCCTCTATATAAGATTACTGAAGCTTTGATTGGGACCCATTATTGGTATCAAAATTGAAAATTATGACTACCAATAAAGAACGTATTGAAAACATGGAATTTGATTTAGGGAGTGGCATGAGTCGGATGGAACTTGGTCTTGGTGACAAATTCCAACACATAGAAGACTCTATCCCCAAGCTATCTGAGGTTGTGTTCTTCTGATGTGATTCCGCATGTTCACGGGTCTCAAGTAATATAGTATAATATCGTCCCACAGGGAATAATTACGTAAGTACTAGACTTGGATCACTCAATTAATTGGACTAGCGATTGTTTAAGAAAAGGGAATTAAAATAAGAAATTTAACTAGCAAAAATAACAAAATTAAAGGTAAAGAAAATTTGCGAATACTTCAAGGCGTTAATTTGAATGGAATGTGGTAAGCTTCAAGGATGGTTCCACTTTTAGCATTTTCTATGAAATTTACCTGGATCAATTTATGAGGCGAATTTTGGTTGATAGAAGGTTGAGCCTAGAGTTTCTTAGATCCTTTTTCAAGGTATCAAAGGAGTATTACATAATAATCCTAGTCTACTTTCGTAGCCTAGCAATCAAGCATAACCCATTAAGTTCTTTGCTAACCTGGTTTTTTTCTCTCATAAATTCAGTTTATTTCTAAATCAAAAATTTATAAGTTTCCTGTTTGGATTTCTGTTATTAGTTTTCACCTATCGGTTCTTCAATTAACAACTAACGTCAAGTAATGGTTGGCCAAACACATTACCAGCAAAATCAATTTCAAAATAGAGAAATCAAATCCAAAAATCCATACAAATAAATCAACGGAGATTTAGTCCATAAAATTAGCTAAAAGCTTCAGCCCAACCTTAAAGATTTAAGGAAACTACACACTCATGATAGGATGAAAACTGCAAACATTAAAGTCAACAACCAACATTAGGAGAAATCAGATAATAATAAAGCGGAAAACGAATGAGTTTTCGGGTCTCCCTCTGATGCATGTATACGATGTGTGGATCTGCTCCTAAAAGTCTCGTCTCCAGTAGCTGCGTCCCTCCTCTTCATGCATCGTGTACAAGTTCATAAGGCTTTTGAAATATTATGGCAACACAAGTTCTTTGTCAAGCTTAGCAAGTGTGCTTTCAGACAACAAAAATTGGAATACCTGGGTCATATTGTTACTATTCAAGGAGTTAAAGTGAACTAAAAGAAAATTAAAGATGTGTTAAATTGGCCTAGGCCTACTAATATTTTTGAGTTACGTGGTTTCTTAGGCCTAATAGGTTATTACAAGAAATTTGTTCGTGACTATGCACTTTTGGCTCAACCACTCACCCATTTGTTAAAAAGGGCCAATTTAGTTGGAGTGATGAAGCCAAAGTTGTTTTTATAGCTCTCAAGCAAGCCTTGACCACACCAACACTTGCTATGCAAAATTTCGATATTCCTTTTACTATCGAAATTGATGCCTTTGAAGATGAGATTGGTGCAGTGTTGACTCAACAGGGCAAGCCAATAGCATTCATGAGCCTGATCCTTAGGACTATCCAAGAGATCCTAGTCAACATATACTAGAGAAAAGCTTGTAATTGTCTAAGTTGTCCAAATATGGAGACCATACGTCATGGGTAGACAATTCTTCATTTAAACAAAGCAACGTAGACTCAAATATTTTTTGGAGCAATTCGTCGTAACTCCAGAGCAACAAAAATAGGTGTCAAAACTGCTTGGATATGATTATGAAATCATCTATAAGCTAGGCAAGGAGAATTCAGTAGCTGATGCTCTGTCTCGCATGTTTGACAACCCACATCTTGATGCCATGTATGCCTCACGAGCTCAAATTTGGAATGATATCAAAGAAATAGCCATCAAGCATCCATATGTACAACAAATTAGGAAGTTAGACAATGAAAATTAGGTCTTCCATATACTTGATGGGGTGGATTAGTGTCTTGCAAGCTCAAATTTAGAAAGATATCAAAGAAATAGCCATCAAGCATCCATATATGCAACAAATTAGGAAGTTGGACACCGAAAACCAAGTGTTCCATATACTTGGTGGGGTGGATTAATGTTCTGCAACAAGCTCAAATTTGGAATGATATCAAAGAAACAACCATCAAGAATCCATATATGCAACAAATTAGAAAGTTGGACACTGAAACTAGGTGTTCCATATACTTGGTGGGGTGGATTAGTGTTCTACAAGAATCGAGTAATGGTGCCTCCAAATTCACACATCATTAAGTTGCTTTTGCGAGAATTCCATGACTCTCCAATTGGTGGACATTCAATAATTTTATTAGTTGTCAATGCATCAAATAGTGCAGGAATATGTATCTGCTTGCGATGTTTGTCAATGAGTTATATTATCAACTCTGTCACCAACAAGCCTTTTACAACCACTGCCAATACCATGACAAGTATGGGATAATGTCACAATGAACTTCATTGAAGGACTTCCTCAATTAAATGGCAAGAACACAATTTTTGTAGTAGTTGATCGCTTAAGTCGACTCATTTTATTGCTTTGGCCCATCCATTTACTACAAAACTAGTAGCTGAAAAATTTGTTAAAGAGGCCGTGAAACTACATGGATTGCCTAGAACTATTGTTAATGATCAAGATTTACTATTCATTAGTCATTTTTGGCGTTAATTTTTCAAGATATTAAGCACACAACTAAAGATGAGTTTTTCATATCACCTATAAATGGACGGTCAATCGAAAGTTGTTAATTGATGCCTCGAACAATATTTGCAATGCTTTTCTCATTAGCAACCATGCAGATGGAGCTTTTACTTACCATCTGTTGAGTTTTGATACAACACCACTTACCATGTATCAATTGGAAGGACACCTTTTTAATCATTGTATAGGCGATTACCTCCATCAATTCTACATTATGAGGTGGGTTGATGTTTAGTACAACAAGTTGACTAACAGCTTGTTTCAAGGGATGACATATTACGCCAACTTAAAGCCAATCTCAATGTTGCTAACAACCGAATGCAACAAATGGCCAATTCCAAAAGGCGAGATCTTGAATTTCAAATGGGTGATTGGGTCTTTCTTAAACTTCATCCCTACCGCCAACATACAATCTTTACGCAAGCATGTCAAAAATTGGCCAGTTGTTTCTACGATCCCTACGACATTGAGCAGAAGATTGGCCAATTATCTTATAAAATTAGGCTTCTGGAAGGATCTTGCATTCACCCTGTCTTTCATATTTTGTTGTTTAAAAAGAAAATAGGCAACACACATAGGGCTAGTCCTCAAATACCACCTATTTTTGATCAATAAATCATCGTAGAACTCAAATGCATTTTAAATACTCGGTGGATCACAAAGTGGTCATGCCTTGTAGAAGAAAGTCTAGTGAAATGGAAACATCTTCCAGTCAAGGATGCCACTTAGGAAAATACTCACTGGCTGCGGGACAAATTCATAAATTTGAACCTTGAGGATAAGGTTCCATTTGAAGCAAAGGGTATTGATAAGCTCAAACGATCCACGAGTGCCCAAGAAAAACTTAGGATATATGGTATAAGTGTGGAAGTCATGAGAACTTTAAGGAATCACTAAATGAATGGGATTGTCAGACGTGTTGTATGGTTAGGAATGAGTCAATTAGTTGTTAACTAATAATCTAGGAATGTGAATAAGTGTGAGTTATTTAGTAGTGTCGTTGGAGTTCGAGTCTCAAGTAATTATGGCAATATGTTAGGAAAAGTTTGTTATTTTTAATGTATTTAAATTCAAGCATTATGAGAAAGGTGTGTATTTTTTTAAAGCAAATCCTTGTGTTCTATTCTCCCCCAAAGTAGAATTCCTTTATGTAAGATTATTGAACCTTTGATTGAGACCTATTATTAATTGTTACAGGTCTTATGGGAGAACCAACCCTAAAAGTTAGCTTAAAGGGTGAAAGAGCCCATAAGCCTATAAACTCCAAATCAACTTCTTTTATTATTGATGTGGGATAACTAGACTGTAACATTCCACCACGTTTTGCAGTCTAGACACCAACGAACTTGCTATGTGCTAGACTTTTTCTAGCCCCAGACGAACACTACAATACTAGTGTCACCACTTGTGGGCGCGACACGAGGACTTGAAGGAGTGGTGTTAGCTCTGATGCTAATTGTTATAGGTCTTATGGAGAACCGACCTCAAAAGCTAGCTTAAAGAGTAGAAGAGTCCATAAGCCTATAAACCCCACATCATCCTCTTTTATTACCGATGTGGGAAAATTAGACGATAACAGTCAATGTCTACATAGAAAGATAGTATGAACTATGTGAAGGTAGTTATGTGATCAAGATATGATCTATCACCCTAAAGTAATTAGAGAGAAAATTCGGATAATGTTTCGTTAATCTCAATTAGTATTGATGCTAGAAATCTTTGTCTAAGGTAGAATGACATTGTACATAGTTTACAAATTTCCTTAATTAAATTGGTAGCTAATGATGGAAAACTAATATGAATGGACTTAAAATATAATAGACATTTATTTCATGCTTTATATCTAATAGGAATATTATATGATGAAATGATTAAATTATACAGAAAAATCATGCATGAAAAAGTTAGTCAAAATCAATTTGACATTCATAAATATTTAGGTGGTTATGATGCGTTGCTAGACGTCAAGCTTGATTTATAATTGTTTAATTGGATAATTAAAGATAAATTAAATGGACAATGATTACAAATAATAATTTTGATTCATAAATAGAATTAGTTAAATTCTAGTTTTGTTTTCATTTAGCAAATTGGTATATACCTTTACATACAAACTAAGCAAATTATAGCTACGTTGTTTTTAACATATAGATCAATAAGAGATCTTATTTGTGCATAATTGGTGTTTAATTAGAATTATTTGTAATTTTAATTAAAGTTTAATTGAAATTATAATTTAATTTCGATTAAATTATTAAAATGTCAAAATTAAACCTATTATAAATAAACTTAAGCTCTGGAAAAATTAACACTTCTTACTGAACCCTCAGTGTAAGAGTTACAAAGTTCTCTTAGTTTATTACGTGAATATTGTTAGAGGTCGGACATTTATGCGACTACGGTGATTAAGACAAATTAATTTCAAAAACGGTTTGAGGGATATGACGAAAACAAGATTAAGCTTCAGAATAAGATATGAATTACAATTCATGCTTTTATTATAATTCATGTGTTAATCATTTTATATAATTAAAGAGATCTTAATTTTTAAAAAAATAATTTACGAAAAAATTTTGCTCGTAAATTATTCCGAGGATTGATATTTTTCAACATAAATCACATGGTCAGATTCAATAGTCACAGTATAAACAGCTATGACTAAGGTCATTTTCCTTCCTCGCCCGGGAAACTTACTTCTGGTCTGCCAAATAAGATTATTTTCTCTGGCATATTCTGATAGAATTGGATTACTTGTGGATCTTTCTTAGTTGAACAAAAGTGGCTAGTTTTAACTTAATTCGGAAAAAAGTGCATGTGATCCTATTGCCTTAAAAGACAGCTAATGAAATGCATGCGCTTTTAAATTCAATGAAACTGCTCAGAACGGTTGCATCATTCTTACACAGATTGAACGTTCATTCAGTATTCAAGTGATTACTCCCATCATCAGAGAAACTAATTCTAATTAAAATCATTAGACCCCCCTGAAATAATTAAAATCATTTGATGATAAGGAATTAAATCTATTTCTCATTGTGCAATTTCAAGCTTCAGATCATACATTTATGACTTTTATTTTCAGTTATAAAAATTAATTAGTTTAAAAACTGACTAATTGATTAATGTAATAAATATTAAATTAAAAATTTATTAAATCCATTGGGTTTGGTAACTAAACCGTGATGTGATGTTGCTACTTTTTTGTTGCAAAATCTGGCTTGACAACATTCTAATGTGCTTGAGCATGTGTCACCCCAAGTGAAGAAACATCACATTCTAATGTGCTTGAGCTGTAATTTGCTTGGTTTGTATATGCCAAATTGCTAAATGCAAACAAAACTGGCATTACTCTGATATGTCAGATTAGTATCTTATGAAGAATACGAACCAAGAGGTCCATAAATTAACATGAACATTTTATGTATCTTCACAAATATAAGTGTTGCTTTTCTGTTTCTTTTCATGTGCACAAGTGTTCCCAAATTCATCCTCTATTGAAGTACAGATGATCATTTCACATTCAGATTCAGACTCAGTTTCGGGTCAAATGGTTCAGGCCAGCCCGTCCTATATAAGATAGTTTGTCTCAAAATCCAGTCCCATTTTGGTTTTCAGTAACATTCAGGTTCCTTGGTAACAAGTTCTCAAATTTCCTTTGATATACACAAATTGTTTTCTTTTTCATAAAATCACAACAGCTTTTGAGCACATATACTTAGCACCAGGTCTTCATTACATGACGTTTGTTCTGAATAATCAAAGAATTGCATTTGAAAATCCCATATTGCACATAGTTGTACAAAATATTCAGTTGAAGAAGGAGATGTATAAACATCTACAGCTTACGTTAAAGAAGTTGAAGCAAATGAGTAATTGGTTTTCCTTTGACCGAGTTTCATGTACAAACCCTGCAAAAACCAACACCCAATTAGCACACGTTTGTGTGATTTGGATTACTGATAGCTGAATGTCAGCATAAACCCCAAGTAATGACAATTGAGTCCTATTATCTATCCCTCTCAATCAGTTCTGAGCACATGCATTAACTTTTTTTTTTTTGTTTTTTTTGGTAAAGATGCATTAACTATTTTAATTACAAAGAGAGACACAATTATTACAGAAAAGAATATATCAGCCCTGTGAATGTTTTTGTGAAGACATATTTCAAACTAAGGCAAAAGTAGTTACACTTGTAGTGTGTATGGTTGCTCCAGTAGTCATACTGATGTTCTGATCAGGAACTAACTCGAAGTCCATCTTCTGGATAAAGACTGAAAGGGCGACAATAGCTTCCAGCAGAGCAAACTGGTCACCCACACATTTACGGGGCCCTCCACTGAAAGGAATAAATCTGGAACATACCAAACTTATCTGCTCAATCCAACTAATGCCAAAGTAAAATTAATTCTGAAGTTAACATTTCTATGACTAGAATACAGAAATCAAACAGATCCAAACTACGAGGAAACTAGATTAACCAACTACCTGAAATCTGTATTAGATTCATTTGGAATTGCACCTTCCATGTCAAACCGTTCTGGCACAAATTCTTCTGCTCTCTCCCAGACCTAGTACAGTTAAATGCTTCCCATAAGAAATCCATTCGTACATTGCTCAATTCATGGCTTCCCAAACTATGCAGAGCGAGAAATAACAAATCACAAAATCTTTCACAGAATAAACGGCCATTGGACATGCAAATAAATTCACAAAATAGAGCAAATTCTAGCCACTTGATGCAGATGAGATATTGTAAATAAACTATGATAGTAACTCAAATATTTTTCTTGATAACCATTCAAAGTTGAGATCTCTCAATCTGAGGTAGTGTACGCTCATACTAAGCTAAATAATTCCCAAGATAAAATCACCTAAGAAATAAAATTTAGTCGTCCTCTTGAGAGGCTTTATTGTGCAAGTAATCGGTGTAAATGTTACCAAGAAGAAAGAAAGAAAAGCTCAAAAATTATTCCGAGGATACACCATGTGAAAAAGCCAAAACAATAATGATCTTGCCAAACAAAAGTACCCATATGCACTAATTTTCCAAAAACAATGAAAAGGCCAGTGGTCAGACTCCATGTATAAGTAACAGCTTCAATTATAGACATAATCCTCCAAAAAACAGAAAATTATGTAAAGTGAATAAAATTAGAGATACCTTTGAAGAATGATGGATATTGTACACAGAAATCATTATATCTTGACCCACATTAACCCTGTAATCTCCAGGAAGCACATCAGCAACTTGAGCTCTTCTTAACAAGACCTACAAGAATCTTGGATTTAGAATATCACTTAATCACTTTGATAGCATTCCTTTGCTTGTTTCGAATAACCCAATTATCTCCTTGAAAAAGGAAAAAGTTGCAACCTACAGGAGGATGTGGGTATAGACGCAGTGACTCGATTATGCAGCTAGTCACAAACTTCAAATTCTTTATATCATCATAAGTGGGAGGCTTTCCTTGTAAAACTTGGTCAACCTCTTCTTGCGCTTTCCTCAATGAGGAAGAGTCCTGCAAAAAAATAAGTTAATCCCAAAGATGCTTGATGTAATTTAAGCATATACCTCAACATCAATAAAGTTAGACCAAAGGCCTCTCAATAAGAAAAGCAGAAATAAATTTTTTAATCTGCATGCAAATTATCAAGACTACCCTAAACTTCGTTTTTTAGCACTTTAATACATAAACTTTCAGTTTTTATCAAATCTAACATGACATTAATCCCCGTTAGAATCTTACATTAAAGCAGAACGACTGACATGTCACAAGAACTATATTTTTAATACATAATAAATATGGCTTAAAAAATATAAAAAGGAAAAAAGGTCATTACTTTTGTAACTAACAAACATTATAATATAACTAGGGAACACATTGAAATCAGAAACCTTAATGCTTGAACATCAAAAATTTCTAACTCAAATTAATGATTACACCCAAATTAACAAAAAGAGAAAGTGAGCCATATATAACCATGCTTTGTGTATTTGATTTCTAGTAAAAGCAATTGGAAGAATATTCCTCAACAGAGCATTTAAGATTACGTGGCATTCATCTTTATCCAACTTTAAGCAATTTCATACAAATGATCTTTGGTGACTTAACTGTAGTTGTTTAAGGACTCATATTTTTTTAAGCAATTTGCAATGCTCATCGTATGACTGGACACACTTGATGGAATTTCTGGTAGAAAAGAACGGAAGCATTTTGCATGAACTTATATCAAGAACTCTCAATTGTGAAACTTGTTTCAGGAATGCAGAAAATATCTGAAAATTATTTCTGCTCAAATCTAGAATTTCAACAAAAGATAGAAAGCCCCAATTCCTTAGGCAAATTCATGAAACAATTTTTGGAATATAAATCATTAAAACTTGTCAAATCATTGAAAATATTTTTTGGCAAACGAGCTTGCTTCCAGCAATCATATATCACTAGGTACATGAGCGTTTCAGGTTGCCAATGGATGTTGACAACTTTTCTATGGTCATCCCACTAAAGTTATAACAATGACGTCATAACAACTGAAACCCTGATCATGGGAGGGAGGAGGGATGGTGAAATGTTAGGGCTTCGGACTTCATGAACTTTGCACAAGTCCTAATTCTATTTGTTTCCTTTTACTTTTGTTCAAGCAACTATGTATTGAAATAATTATCCATGTAGCATGCCACATTTACTGACTCAATGAAGGTTTCTAACAGAAACTAATGTTGAACAAAAATTGATATGAACTAGAAGTTTACGTATTGAAGTGTTAAAAATTAGAGTTTGATTACTCAGAAAGTTTAGTCAGTGATCATCTAAAAGGTAGTAGACAGAAAAGGTTACCTTACTCAGAAGATACAATGTCCAAGTCAATGCGGAACCAGTAGTCTCGTGGCCAGCAACTAACATTGACAAGAGGTCATCTCTCAATTGGACACTTGACACCTATTACATACAACGTAAAAACGAAAATTTGACATTAAATCCCATCTCAAAAGCTCGAATTAAGAAGTTTATGTTTTACCTCTTCTCTGCTAGCCAGCAAAAAACGGAGGATGCTTGGATCAGCTTCATTCACATACTCCTCTCCATCCACCCTCTCACCTTCACTCTCCACAATCTCTTTGCATTTCTCAATCAGCTCTTCCACAGTTTGCCTTATCAACATCACCGCCTTTTCAGCTTTTATTTGTCTCGGAATTATCCTACGCAGTGCTTCAATCTTACGCCGACAACAACAAAAACACATAACTACCACACTTGACCACTAACTTCTGTTTCTATATACAAACAACATATTTACCTTCCAATACGGCAAGAGATCAGTGGATCGAGCCTCCGCCTCTTTGAGCGCAGCGTACACAGCTTCAATTACCGGACTATCCCTAGTCAAAGAATCGAAATTGTAGTTGAAAACTGACAAGCCAATTACGTCAAGCGTCAGCTGCGAGAACTTCTCCTCCATATTTACAGGACTGCCACTTGACGCTTCTTCTCGAAGCTTCTCCACCAATCTCTCCGCGCACTTACAAAACACTCTATCAACGATCACTGACAAATACCTCTTGTGAAGAGACGGGACCACCGCCCTGCGACGCACGGTCCAAAGAGAGCCCTCGGCGATTGCCAAACCATTGCCGAAGAGGAACTCGGAGACTTCGGCGACGAGGCCTTTGGAGTATTTGGTGCCGTAGTTTCGCAACACGTGCTTGGCGATGATTGGGTCGCTGACGACAACGAAGTTTCGAGGACCAGCTGCAAGGCGGTAAATGGGGCCGTAGAGATTCATCCATTTGAACAAAGGGAGGAAGAGAGCGCCGCCTAAGAGGTCTGACACGTCATCGAGCTTGGCGTTTGCTATGGGGATTCCTGAGTCGTCGTTTCGGGTTAGGGTCAAATAGCGGGTAAGGGAAGTGAGCCAGTCTGGGCTCACCCACGAGACGGAGGTTTTAGAAGGGTTTTGGGTTGGGGTTGGCCTTGGGGATTTGTTGCCGTTTAGAGAGCATTTTGTGAAGAGAGAGTTGCGTATTGGAGGTGAGAGAAGCGAGGGTGACGACAGAGAATATGCAAATGGCATGACTGTAGAGAGAGAGAGAGAGGACGACGACGGCTTTCTGGCGTTTATCCGGCTTCTGCTACCATAGCAAGCTCGGTAGCTATGGTCCTATCGGTGGTTTGTAACGTTGATAGGAAGATAAGCGAATCAAAACGCTGTGTTTTGGGTGTTGTGATATGTTGGCTGATGGGCTTCGACTTCGAGTCGACATGCTAGTCAATACTTTTTCTATAACAACGGAACTTAAAGGTGCTAGTTAATTAAATAAAATTTCAGTTAAAGGTAATAATTTATTAATTGTATGTTTTGGACTATATTATATGATTTAAATTATTTGTTAATTTTTATAATTTTAAAATTAATTGTAATTTTTGTGATTTTAAATTTATTGAAAAATTTTCCAACAAGGAAGCACTGGCAAATGATAAAATGTGATTGACTTAATTTAAATAATACCATTCATGATTTATAATTTGGTCCAAACTATTAATGCAACAATAAGAAAGTTCTTCTCATCAATGACACCGAAACAAGTGATTAATGCCAAAGGAAAAATATCGTATTTAAACCCATGAAACCAAGGTTATAAAGTCAGAAAGTTAACATTAGATATGAAATGCGTAAACATATTGATATGACCTCGTAAACAACATTTCAAAGAACATTTTGTTGGAAAATCAGTTGCTGACCTTGTGGTCACCCGAATAATAACAAATTTTTTTCATTTAATTTCTTAAAAGTTAAAATTAATTAATTTATATGGACGTAAAATATAATAAAGCTTGAACTATAGTTTGTATCTTATTATAAAGCTTAATCATTTTCTTAACGTTTACTTTGAGCCGCTTTTAAATTGATTCATCTCAATCACGTAGCCATACATAGAATATATTAAAAGAACTTTACAACCGTTGTAAAGAAGGATAAGCAAAAAGTGATAGCTATCTTATAATAAGATTTAGATCTTTTAGTAATTTAATTCAAATAAAATTCTAATTTTAATTAAGCTTTAGTTTAAATTACAATCAAATATCAGTTGAGCCTAAACAAGATCCAATATCTTATATTAGTTCTTATTTATTAAATATCTCATATCTAATCTTAATATTTTTAAACTTTACAATCAAGTTCAAATTAATTAAAAATATCTTTTTTTTCTCTTCAACACATTCTTTGTGTATAATCTATTAGGTTTTTAAATATGTTGGTAATAAATATAAATTATAATCCTAAATTATGTTTAATTTTACATAAATTAAATTCCTTTAATCCATCTTTGATTATCTAATTAAATAATTTATAATAATAGATTAAGATTGACGTTTAATAAGATATCATAATCACCAAAATATTCAATAATGTTAAAGTAATGTTGACTAACTTTTTGTACGTAATTATTTATATAATTTAATCATTTTTATAACATAAAATGGAATTAATATTACTTTATTTGAGCACAATCATATTAGTTTGCTATCATTGGCAATTAATTCTATTCATGATAGTTGAAAACTATTCTCATATTGTCTTTCCACCTTGGCTAAATAATTTTAGAATCAATACTAATCGAGAAATAATCGAACATTCTCTTTAATGACTTTATCATAAATTAATCACTTAACTACCTCTATATAGTTTATAATATATGTAATGACTGTCGATTGAGCTACCTTTAATTAAAATATGTCATAAGTAGTAGTATCAAAACATAAGTAGTGTGGGGGTCGTCTTCTTCCGATAACTCTGATAGCTCTACATCCACCCCTTCACGCCAAGTGCTCGACGATTTGCCGACACCACCTACTACTGCTCCACCTAAAGCCACCTTTGCTAGCCTTTTTCGATCTAACCGTGATCTGCAGCTTGGCCTTAAACTGCAATACCAGCAGGCTGAGGATGTTGTTGTCATGACTGTCGATGACATACGCCCTATTGAGAAGGAATGGGGTTATTGTTTAGTTGGTTGCTTCACAGGTCGTTTCCCGAGCATGAAGGCTATGGAGGACATGAAAAATCAGTGGGGGGTTAACTGCAGAGTGCTACCGCATAAACAAGGATGGCTTGTGTTTCAGTTTGAGAATGAGCATGACAGAACAAGTGTCTTGATGGGTGGTCCTTATATGGTCTTTAGTAAAACATTGTTTTTGAAAACTCTAGCAAAGGGATTTGCTTTTAATTATCAGGAATTCATGAAGGTCCCCCTTTGGATATAGTTCCCGAATGTTCCACTTGATCTTTGGAATGAAAATGGGTTGGCCAAGCTAGGTTCTCGAGTGGGGAAACCAATTTGCACTGATTAGATAACCAGTACTAAGTCCAAAATTGGCTATGCTCGGTTATTGATTGAGGTTGATGTCTCCCGAGTTCCAACCACTAGCTTTGCTATCCGGCTACCGGGCGAATGTATTTATACCCAGCAGGTGGTTTATGAGTCTTTCCCCAACTACTGTTCTATCTGCCAACAATTTGGGCATACCACTTTTGTTTGCACAAATGTGAACGCAAGGACTCATTCGTTACCTAGGCAGAACCTTCTTGTTCGGAGCAGGAAAAATGGACAACAGCCGAAAGGTGAGGTTAGTAAAACAAAAGACTTGAGTAACCAAGGTGTGACCGGGGAGATAGTACGTCCGACTGAGAAGCATGACCAAAGACCTCCTCGCACTGTGGTGACCGCTCCTATCCATGCGGATGTCAATGGTGGAGTAATAGATGCCAACAAGGTAGCCAACGGAGATCAACCTGCCATTCCGACTGAGAAGGTGACTGAAGTGAAGAGGGGCGCCAAGGTGACTTCTCAGCCTCCTAAATCTCCTTTGAAGGACTTAAATCGGCAGGAGTATGGACACATCTTGGAGAAAGCTATGGCAGCGCAGGTTGAATTCCACTCTGCTTACACGACTTCCCTTAATTGCCCTACTGATGAGCTTCTCAGGAATGAGGTTACCTCCAAATGCAAACAGGCAAAATTTTTGCAGGATGCTGAGCGCCTCTGTTATCAACAAAAGGTGAATGCACTCATTTAATGGAAGCTGATAGGTGCACCAGATATTTCCATGCTGTAGCCCGTAAGAGGACCCAACAAAATACTATTACTCATCTTATTAAAGCGGATGGGACTGCTACCTCCTGCATGCAAGAAGTTACCGATTCCCTTGTGCAGCATTTTTCTGACCTCATGTCTTCCTCCCCTCCTCTGGAACTAGCTGATCCACATATTATCAGAAATGGTGCCACCCTGGACCTTGACATGCAACATAACTTAGTTGCTCATATTACAACCGATGAGATAAAATGTTCCATGTTTGACATTGGGAATGAAAAAGCTCCAGGTCCGGATGGGTTCACAGCCGCTTTCTTTAAACATCAACGGAATCGAGTTGGGTTAGATGTTGTGGCTGCTGTTCGGGAATTTTTTGAACGGGGCAAGCTCCTTAAGTAGCTAAATCACACCATCGTTCCCTCATACCCAAAACTAGCTCTGATTTGACAGTTACTGATTTCCGACCGATTGCATGCCTCAATGTGGTGTATAAGGTGATTACTAAGATCCTATCGGCACGTATGTCGAGTGCTATTGTCAAATTGCTTGATCCGGCCCAAGTAGCTTTTGTTCCCGGGCGTAATATGATGGACAATATATTCCTAGCACAGGAACTTGTTCAAGGATATAGCCGAAAGCATATTTCCCTTCGATGTATGCTGAAAATTGATATTACCAAGGCCTATGATACAGTTTCTTAGGAATTCTCGGTTAAAATGATGAATGGCTTTGGTTTCCCTGACAAGTTTACTAGTTGGGTGATGGAATGTGTTACTACTCCCTCCTTTTTGCTTATGATTAATGGCTCACTGCATGGGATGTTTAAGGGCCAAAGTGAGCTCAGACAAGGGGACCCTATGTCCCCAACTCTCTTCTTACTATGCTTAGAATGCTTCTCTCGCCTTCTGAAACACAAGACGACTACCGAGCCATTTCATTTCCACCTAAAATGTAAGCAACTTGGCATTACTCACTTTGCTTTTGCTGACGACCTGATGTTATTTTCTAGGGGGATGTCTCTTCGGGTCAAATTTTATTAGATGGCTAAAAGTCACTTCGAGAGGTGGCGGGATTACAAATCCATCCCACCAAATCCAATATCTTTCTTGGTGGTGTGTGAGGATGGGAGCGCAATGCCATTTTACAACTTGTGGAATTCCCATTATGAGAGTTTCCTATACATTACTTGGGGGTTCCGCTAGCACCCATGAGGGTCTCAGTTGCTCAATTTTCTGTATTATTGGAATCATGGAGAAATATATACAGGCCTGGAATGGTAAGAGTCTATCATATGTGGGGCGTCTGGAGTTGGTGAATCAGTCCTACAAGGTGTGTTGTCTTTTTGGTTCCAAGCATTCCCAGTTCCTGGTGTAATCATTGACAAATTAATCTCCATGTCTCGACTTTTCTTGTGGGGAGGCAAGCATTTTCGAGTTGCATGGGATACCATTTGTACCCCCCGTGAGGTGGGTGGGCTTGGCCTAAAAAACTACAAAGTATGGAATGCGACTTTATTGGCTAAAGTCCTTTGGAATATACATGAGGATGCAAATTCCTTGTGGGTAAGATGGATTCAATCTGTCTACTTAAGAGGGATTTCTATTTAGGAATGGCAACCCCATAGTCGAGACTCCTCCTTAGTAAAAAAGTTAGCCTCCATTCGGGACACATTACTTGATAAACTAGGTGGACGTAATGAAGTGGTTCAGGGAATGCGGCGCCTTTGTGTAAATGGAGTTATTTCTTCCCATAAGATGTATGAAGTCCTCAAATCTCACCACCCTTGAAGGCCTTTGATGTCCTTTATTTGGTAACAGTATGTTCCGCCTAAGTATTCCTTCATTGCATGGCTTAGCTTGAGGAATCGCCTCCCCAATATTGATAATCTGCAGTTTTTGGACTTAGATTGTATGTGTGTTCTATGTGATGTGGAACCTGAATCGGTGGACCACTTATTTTTCAAATGTTGCTTTACTGCTCAAATATGGAAAAGCATTAAAGATTGGTTGGGTATTTCGCGTAATATCTCCTCCCAAACAAGTGCTATCAAATGGATTAGGACTGATTATAAAGGGGCTCTCCTTCCTTGCAAAGCTGCTCACGTAGGCTTATTGTGCACCATATACGTCATTTGGAATATCAAAAAATGAAAAGCGGATGGATGGTGTAGCCTATGCAGCCCCTGATATTGTGATCAAGATCAAAACCATCGTGTATAAAATTCTTTATCGACTTTACCCAGTTGATTTTATATTCTTTTGACATTGAGTTGAGTTTGGCTTAGGCAATACTACTTATGGTTAACTGATGGTCAGCTCATTACATGGACTTCCTGCGGACGAACAAACCCTCAAAGTCTCTACATGGCGCTACATGGCTTCGGTTCCATCTAGGACTTATGGGATAGACGGGATGATGGAGGAGTGCAGGCTGGGGCTTGGCCGATGTTGGTTACTTTGGCTGTCTGACTAGACCAATTTGATTCTTTTGACAATAATTTTGATATTTTGCTGTCATGGGTCTGGGGATTTGCCTTTTGTTTCCAGGCTAATTTGTTAATATGTTTGGTCATGAGCTGATTTGTGGCTTTCACGAAATTTGAGATATGCCCACATGATGGATGTACATATCACAACTTTGATGCAATATACAGTTTACCTTGTATAAAAAAAACATAACAATTTTTATTTGAGATACTTTTGAGATTTCATGTCAAATGGACACTTATAATTATTACAATGAGAATTTTCACAGATATAAAAGTAATGTTCTAAGTGGAATTGTTATATAGGGTTAGTTCAGTGAACTTATTTTCTAAAAAGTACTCAAATATTTGTTTAAATATCTTTATTCTTTAATCTATGAGATCTACTACTTTCATTATAAAAAAGAAAAATAACGTATGCTAATCTTTTTATGCTTTATTAATGTCTAGTTTCAATAGAACAATAACAAGGAACAATTTAGAGATAATATATAAATGTAATATAAATTTCAAAATTATGATCTAATCATAATTTCATTTGCAATGTGTATTTATTCTATACACTTTGTCATATACATATGAATATGCATAAGATAAATAATGTTTTTAAATAATTATATCACTAAATTATAACCAACTGATTGGCTATAGGCTATAAATCAACAATCTTCCACTTGCACTAAGCTAATTGTTTAAGTATCTTATACTATATCACTATATGATGATCATGCTATTGTAGGGACAATGGTTTAGTGAGAGAATTCTACAATATTCTTTATAATAGTCACTTGCTTAAATCTTATAATTTTCTTCCCAATTATCATTATAATTAAAAGAACATGTCCAAATACATATTTGAATCTTTGATGAGACCTTAACTCCTTTTGTATGCTTAATAACTCCTATGTTATATTACTATTTGAATAATGTAAGGAAATATACCAAGTTCAATAAAGAACTTCCTCGTTGAATTAATAATTTTCACTAAATAAAAAATTGAATTTTTGTTTGCTTAGCAATTAATGCTGCATTGGAATATTTCCAATATAAAAATAATATTATTTGAAGTAAAATATATCTTAATTAGAATTTACTTCTAAAGTTAATACCTATATAATCTTCAACTCTAATATTAACTCATAAGTAGAAAATGGACAACTTTAGTACCTCACAATTATTAGAGATCTCAAATATTAAACATCTTTAGTATGTTATCTATATAGTGGACTTAGAATGGGTAAACAACTTTTATGTCTATCTCTATTAATCTAATTTATAGAATTAAGTTACTAAACTTTCATATCCATAAAGACTTGTTCTTAAACAATCATATATTAAACAATTAAAAATATGAATTATTGTTCTCATTAAGCAATATGTCTCTATATACTTTCATTGAAGATGATAACTATACTCATGGAAACCTTCTTATAGACATGATGAATTCAAAATCTCCAAAATAAATTCTTTGAATTCATCTTGAAACCAAATCTCTTAATGTCTCATTAAACTTTCAACTATATGTCAAATATCTCAACAAAGACTATCTTCAATTGGATGTATTGTTATGAGATTTGAACTTATTCAAATTTCATCTTACTCTCACTACTTATCTTGAGAATCTTTCTCTTATAAGTATACATTGAATCTAACACTTTATTCAATTGGTCTATAATATTATATCCAATCATTTGGATATATCGTAATCTTTTATTATCCAATTTAGTTTTAAACATATTGAATAATCCATGCTTCAATTATGTATCACATTTAAAAATCATTAATTTTGACTCTTTCAAATTCTTACCATTCAATATCTGATGTAAATCTTGTTAATTAATTTAATTAAAGCTATTGAAGTTAAATCGTTATACTAGGAATAACTATAGAAGAAATAAATATTACATCAAGCAATATCTCATATTGTATTTTCTCTTTATACAAATTTATACCATTATGAAATTTAGTTATGAAGATATTTACCAGAGAATCTCATTCCTTATAGATGACTGAAAATTTTATATCACAAAATATCAGCTTAAACAAAATGCTTCAACATTCTCAACGTGTAATTTCTACTTAGATTTAAATAACTTGAAAATTTCAAAATTTAAATCAACATCTTATTTAATACATATGACTATATCATAAATAATCATTAGTAAATTTAATGAAATACAAGTATTGCATCATTATAAGCATTATTATCATATCTTATACATCCTATATAAGATTTAACAACTCACTAACATCATCATCCGCTCAATTAAGGTTGATTTGGTTCTCAACACAACAAGTTTCATAAGTTTTATACGATTCATAATCAAAATGAAATATATACCTTTGTATATAACTTTATGATTCTCAATATGTTGATTTAACTAACTAACAAAGCATGAAAGGATAGTATTTCTTACCTTACTTTATATTCTTTCCACTTATGTTAAGTATAAGCCTCTTTCAATCCAACATATACGAACAATTTGTATAAATTTAGATTAACTACTTCTACTCAATAATTTTTTTCTTATCATCCCTTAAACATTATAATAAAGTTGAATATAAATTCAGTATCAAATACTCAAAAGTATGAACTAGAAATATATCATTTCATATACAGGTAAGAAAATTCATCTAATTATTTTTCTTCTAATGACAAACTATTATTATACTATAGCAAATGCCTTCAATTGTAGTCCATGTATATATTTAATAGGCTAAATTTAAATGGAACAATTACACCAAAGTACTATAATTTCATATCTACTTTATATAACCCTTTACATTGTGCTATTATGACGTTGACATATATCTTACATTTCGTTATTAACGTTTATAAGATATCAGTCATCATAAAATGTTATTACATTTTATCATCTGTGTTGGACCCCGACCTTTGAGTGAAATATTTTACCTTTGCAGGAATTTTTGGGATAGGATAAATGCAGCCGTTATGCTGCCGAAATTTCGATAAAATTAGAAT
>JANZLF010000005.1:40763092-40773126 GCA_026546835.1 Erythroxylum foetidum | reverse complement strand
GGATTTGTGCCGGAAGACAAATCAATTGTAAAGGTAGCTTGACTCGGAAATCAAGAGGTGTTGTAAAAGTTCACACTGAACTAAAAAGTGTGCAGTAAAGTGATTTGTTAAATCCTAAGTGGGAGCTTAGGTAGAGGACGTAGGTCTTAGCACCAAACCTCTATAAAAACAATGTTTGCTCTTCTTCCCTACTCTTTGCTTTTAAATTTGTTTAAATTGTTTTGTGTGAATTAACTTCAGATTTTTTGTAGAACTTTATGAAAAATTTTAAAGATCTATTTAACCCCCTTTCTAGATCGCTTACAGATTCACAGTTGAATAATCAAATTGGTCGCTTGATTATGGTTTAGACCGTAGTGTTGCGATTTCTTTGTGTAAGTAAAAGAGTTTACTTTAAGGGATGGATGAGTTTCATATCATGATAGTATTTGAATATCGATAATGGCTTTATTAAATGAATATAGAATCAAGTATGTTTTTGAAGAATAAAGTGGGTTGTTACTGTAATCTTAAAACATACACCTTAGTATTCTTTTATTATGAACCACAATCTTAATGAGTGGTCAACTCATATGTATTTCATTATAATTCTTGATATAATCAGAATGGATCTTTACAAAGTATCAATCCAGTGTCTATATGTCAAAATTATTAACTGAAACATGTGTCAGGGAACATTTACTCCAATAAAGAGTTTATAGTGATATCATCACTTCTATATGTTTTATAGAAATTGGTGATTAAACTGGCACCAGTAGTTTGATGGACTAGCTACCTATCAAGTCTTAACACCAAGATAAGATCTTGTGTGTTAATCACCATATAGAATATAACAGGAGATCTAGAAGGAAAAACCAACATAAGGGCAAAACGATAATTTTACCCTTTATTTTGTGGATGGCTATAATATGGTTCATATTAGAGTTTGCAATTAGACATCTTATTTGAAACATATGTTCTCATAATATTTAATAATTCAAGAGTTCAACTAATTGTCTTTAATAGAATGAAATTTAGTTAAAAAGATGGAATTAATTCTAGCGAGCTTAAATAAATTCTGACCTTATTGGAGCTTGAATTATATAAGTCCAATTAGATTCTTCATTTAGCTTCTAGGAAGGTTATCAAGCAAAGTAAGAAATACAAATAGAGGTTTTAAAGCCTATGATTGAATGTTGGGCTTACTTTAATTAATTGTTAATTATAATCTCATATGAATATTTAGAAATGGGTCAGGCTTTGGTTTAATTTGATTAACTATATTAATTAAATTAAAACAAAGTTATTAAAGATAAATGGAGGTAGAATTTTGGTTTTAATTGGTTAAATGTGCAGCTACACATTTAACATTTGTTTGCTACGTTTAAGATGGTTTTTTAACATGCTTTATCATCATCAAATAAAGTAATAACCTTATCATTAAATGGTTTAATGGTGGTCTTTTAATGATAGCATGTAACCTATTAGCATTTATTGGATTAAAGAAGAAAGAGTTGCATTTGATGGACCATCTTCCTTCTTTCATCAAAAAATCAAAATTTATATGTATTTTTAGGTTAATGATCTTTTCATATAACTATCTTAAAATAAATAAGAAGAGTCTCATTTATTGGCTTCTTTATGATTGATTAAGGAAGGAAGCGATGCATTTGATGCATTTCACTTCTAATTTTTTAGACTTAACCGAAATTGAGAGAAGAAAAGACAAGGTTGTTAAATTTTTGTCTCTCTCTATCCTATTTTGCATGTGAGAGCCGGAAACTACATTGGAAGTATCTCATCATTGACTTCTTTCTTCTGAGGCAAAATCTCTTCAAGTTTTCTTCTCCTTTCCAACCAAAGGATCTTGTTAACCATGTTGTTCAAGAAGAATAAGCGGTAGATCAGATTGATTGATGATACAATATCAGGAAAAGGATACATCACTTAGGAGAAGATACATTTTCGAGAATAGGACAGTAAAGTGAAGAGTTAAAGCTGTAACGAATGAGTCAGTACTAATTTTCATCTTGTGCTTATACAAATATTTATCCTTATATCGTATTATATATGGCTATGCACGTTGATTTAGTTATATTGCTTCTACTGTAATTTTGATTTCTAAAAAGTTTTGAAATCAACCGTTTTATCTAAATCGTGCATGCTTTATTTTTTCGATACGACAAATAGGAACTGTCTCCGTAGTATTTAAGTGAATGCTGCTGTTAATGATGCCTGGAATAAAAGCTATCGGAGTAAGAGTCTGAAAGTTGATTGAAACAATGAAGGGAAAGTAAGAAGCTATTGGAGTAAGAGTTTGGAAGTCGATTGAAAAGAAGATGGGAAAGTATAATTGAGGGTTGATCGTAGCTTCAAGAGACGGGGACCACTTAAAAACCTAGACTAGAAAATTCACTTTGAATACAGAAGACCTGGTGGCACAGAGTCAATTCTTTTTTCTGGTCTGGGATCAACTGAGATATGGTTGTCAAGAGTGCAAGTCAATAACATGCCATTTCAGACCAAGACCTGCTTTGAACAAGCCATCACTCACCAAACTCAAACTTGGCCGTTGGGCCCCGGCGGCTTTGAAAAAACCACAGGCATCCCAAGTTCATTTTATTTAACATTTATTTTTTAGGCAATAATAGGCTCACCGCTCCGGCAAGTTCAAGGAGAGGGACAAAAAGGAACTGATCTATTTGATTAAACATGTATGAATATAATTGATCATTATCTTTTGTTTAATAGGAATAATTATTAACTAAATTAATTTGATATCTTAAAAGATCTTTGTGCATCTCTTAGAAGATAGAAAAAGAAATAAATTACAAAATTTTGCACTTCTATTGCTTCACATCTCCAAAATATATATAATTCAAGAACTATATGCCTACTTTCGGCCAACCTGAAATTTAAAAAAATACAATTGATGCTACAAAAGTCAACTTGCTTTCTTTTCTTTGTTTTTTGGATTGTTCATCCTCGATTTCCATTCCCTTAGCTAAATAATATCAATTTTTCTAGACTCCAGAAATTCTTTCTTCTTAGGTTCGCGGGATATGATGTAATCCAAAAAGCTGGCAAAGTTTGTATCTTTGTAGCGCCGTGGATTTGCTTCATTAACCAGCTTTGTCCATGGCCTCACCATTGACGTGAAGGGAAGGCTATGCAAAGAGGCCACCGATACGCGATTCCTGTCAGAGTTCACTACGACTCTGTGCAGCACGCTTTTGTATTTTCCATTACTAAATATCTGATGCAAAACACATAATTAAGCCTCCGTTAGCGTATATACATGTACATATTAAGAAGCATAAACGTACAATTTCTTCTTGTGTGTATCCTAAGATTCTAATATTTTAAATATTTACCCACCTCAAGTTGATCCCCGAGGTTAACGACGAAGGCGTTGGCGATTGGTTCAACTGTAACCCATTTTCCTTGGTGTTGAATTTGCAAACCCTCGACCTCATCTTGGAGAAGAAGTGTTAGGAATCCATAATCAGAATGCGGTGGCATTCCTAAAGTAAGATCAGGTTCAGGGCACGGGGGGAAACAATTCAGAATCATTAGTTGACCTCCATGTTCAAAGTCACCTATCATTTCATCGCCTTGATCTTCTGTTTTCAACTTTCTGCTTCCCAACAACAGGCTCTCTAGTATTGCCTCCATCAGAGCTATGAACAAATATTTGGTTTCTTTTGCGTAAGTGGCCGCGGAATGCCTGTTTAAGAATAATAATCATTGTTATAGCTCAGCTTAATTAGTAAATATCTGAGGCTACAAATGCTTATACCACTAATTAGTTTTGGTTGTAAGGGCGTGCATGGAGAGTACACAGCTTAAATGGACTAAAACTTGATATTTACCGAAAGTCTGCGGGAGAAGAAGGCCAATGAGGAAGGACATCTGACTTGGGTTCGCACATTAGTTTCAAGAAATCTCTCCAGCAGAAAACACTGTCCTTATTTTGATTGAAGCTAGTTCCATATCTAACCGAAGCATTCATATCCGATGACATGTACTTGGATCTTTCTTCGTACGGCAACTCGAAAAACCTCTTAGCAACATGAATCATGCTGCTAATGACATCGCTTGGAATGCCATGATTTATCACCTGCATTCAGCCATCAAAAGCCAATATCACAAATTGATCCTCGGAAAAAAAAATGACCAATTTCACATTGATAAGATTCATGGTTTTTTTACCTGGAAAAATCCATAGTGCTCACAAGCACTTGTAAGAGTTTTGAGGACTTGAGGCCTGCATGCACCCTGCAATTCAGCGAAATCAATGATGGGCAACTTGAGATTGCGCTTGGCAAGATCATGAGTTGTTCCGGGTCTGTCTTGAACAGGCAATATGTACTTGTAGGGAAGCCTGCTAATCCCTTTCTCGTAGAGCTGCTTAACACCCTTTTGGTGTTGACCGATTTGCCGGGGATCGTCTTGTGCATCGGTCATTTCCATTGCAGGAGACATATGTATCAACCTTTTATTAATCTGTGATTCATTACATACAAGAATGGATCAATTATAATATCTATCTGCAATATACATAATATATATGAGTGTGTGTGTGAAAGACAGACATAGAAACAAGATCAAGAAGGTGTAAATAGCACACCTAGCTAGCTAGTTCTTCCCTGAGCAATAAAGAGGGGTACGGGTATGAGAATTATAGAGCAGGATCAGGTGAATATATAGGAGAGAACTGAAGAGGCCAATAGATACTGTAGCAAATAATATATGAATGCAGTGGATCTATATACATATAGAGAAACCGTTGACAAATTACCAGTCAGACTCACGAGATGATGATGGTAGGGACAAGCAATACACTTTCTCTTCTGTCCATCACTGCAGAAAAACCTTCAACTACAATACTATACCGTTTTTCTTTAAATTTCTACTGCTGTTCGTGCCCCTAATTCTGAAGCTGCCTCGCTCTTTCGTCACTCTATATATTATATTGCTATAGCCATACTATATATCGCTGACTTTTTTGCCTCCTAATTTAGTAGGAGTCCCTTAGCTATCTTGTGTCCTTGTGATTCTTCATGTTATATACTATTTTTTTTATAAGAAAGTGTGATTGCTATACAATTTTTCAACATTTAATTTGCAATATAAGGTCAAAATTTTCAAGTTTCATTACTTTAAATTCGTTTGCTTCAGAAGACATTCTTGACTCCATTTCCTGCTAGCCGATGATTAAAAAGAAAGCTAATCATTTAGAAAAGTGAATGTAAATAACATTATCATGGGTTCTAACTTCTAATATGAGATATGAATACTTCTACACTTATGTTAGAAAAAAAAAACTAAATTAGTAATAATTACAGTTGTAGAGACATGGATTTGGAAAATGAAAGAATTATTACATGGTTTTCCCTTTGCTTGAAGGACATAATATGACAATACAAGCTGTACCAAGTAATTAATCGTATCCAAATTAACACAGCAATGTAGTGTAAAGTATTCTAGGACCCATCCAGTTACAGCAATATAAGGTTTTGATTGTGCACATACTTTAACGATACTTAACCTACGAGCCATCTTCGAAGAATCCAAAGGAATGACGATCCCTATAAAGCAACAATTATTATCTCACGTACGTATGGCCTGCAACTTGCAATATATATTCGTTGACATTGTCTCTATTGCGAACAAGTTATTTGCCCTTATACATATATTATCACGTAATTGGCAATTGGTTCCAATAAGAAAAACAAAATAAGAGTAAGAAGGCACATAAACCATGTAATAGCTAGAAGCATTGATGATTTTTTGGATGACTTCTGGAGTGTGACGACGTAGATCAACCGACGGACCAACAGTGATGGAGCCAGAAATTTAATATAGGAGAGTTTGAATATTAATTTTTTTTAAATTTTGGAGAGCTCAATACACCATAACCCTTAAATAATTTCGTTTATATATATATATATATATATATTAAAAATATTTTTAAAAAAAACTTTGGAGGGCCTAGTGCACCACTAGGTCTTGTATAGCTTCGCCGTTGCCGACCAATGACCTCTTTGTTTACATGTAAATTTTTCGCCAAAGAAAACACTGCAATAAAAAACTAAATCTGTCAAAGCCCCGCTCCCCTAATGTTCATTAGATATCTAATTAGGCTTATACCAAATCATTATCTTTATATATGTTTTCATCAGAGAATATTAAGCCAACTTCTTCATTTTTCAAGGCTTGTATTAGGAGATGTACGAATTCCTGTAATTCAGATTAAAATTTATTATAATTATATATTTCGCCAAAATGTTAATGTTTTTTTAATTATACACCGAGATTAGGTGTGCTATGTTCTAATATTCAAGACATCTTTGGCATATATAACCAGAAATTTTGACACATTTGATAAAACCAAAACCCTTGATCCACGAAAGTGCCATAAAATAACTGTTAATAAATCGATGGTGACACTCTTTACATGTGAGGACGAATAAGTTATCCATGGATTACAGCTGTTGACCTCAAAAGATTATACAATAAACTATGGATGATTATGTAAAACTGCATGTGTGGTATAAGGGTCAGAACGAATTTTTAATTGGTAAGTACAGGTAGGCCTAGTCTTATTAAAGAAAGACTCATTCTTTCTTGGCAAAAGTAAGCGCTAATTAATCATCCATTATTAATTGTCAGAATCTGTTATTTGTTCCATAGTTAAAAGCTTGAATTAATGAAATATACTTAATTTAGTAAGAATCATACAAAATTTGTCCATGTTTTTAATCGTTATCATGATATACTTTTAGGTAAAAAGTTGATGTGAGGCGTTCTTACTGGTTTGACACATCACTGGGATACCAATTTCGGTATATATACTAGTCCCCAATTTGGAAGGTTTCACGCTGTTAATTACCACAGACATCTATGCATGACACAGTATAAGGATCTGTGCGTAATTCGTTGCCTAAGTGGTGCCAACTTGAATAACCTTTTGGTATTAGGTCATCTTACCCTTAAATTAAACTATTCATATTTATGCAGGAGTAAGTGATATGTGACCGCCCTCAAGGGGTGTGGCTCGATAGTTGAGAACGAGGCTTAATTTTGGTTAAGTCCCAGGTTCGATTTTATGCTAGCTCCTCCTGTAAAAGCCTGAAACAGCCGGAGTTTTATCTGTAGATGGACAACTAGTTGGGCTCTCAATAATGAGGTGTGCTCGCTTAATCCGCCTGTTGAGTAGTGCGTCAATTGAACCCTAAAAAAGGTGAAAAAAAAAAAGTGACCTGTGATCAACCAGAAGTCAATCTCCAGTTTTTGGGTGATAAAATTGTGGGGTTTTGTGTGGTTGAGGGCAGTGCCAAGCTGCCTTGAAAATTCAACAGTGTATCACTCCCGTCTTGTTTTCATTTTGTCCGTTCTTCTCCATTCTCTGCATGGGTCTATTCTCCAAGTCAGCTCCTCAACATAATTATATTATTATGTACCACTCTCTATTTTTATATCTCCTACTAGTTATTAACATCTTAATGTAAGTATAGCTAAGGTGCTTATGTATTTATTGTTTATTTTCGTTATATGTACTAGATTTGGTTAAACATATGGGCTTACGGCCTCTTCCGTCTGACACACTAAGAAATTCAGATGAATGTGTAGGATTCGGGCATTTTATATGATATTGACTTTGTAAAACATGACGAGGCATAGTTAAGGTGTAGTTAACTAGATATTTTAGTTTGACATATAGGATCTTAACCCCAGTTCCCAAACCATTACTTGTGGGGAAGGGATTATGAGGCAGAGTTTACGTTTACGTTAGTTATAATGGAAGCTAGATAATTGATATCTAAAATCACATATCTCTTCCATTTGAGACAAGATTCTCTGTCTAGTATTACTCTGTCTTATTCTGTCTAATGAAATCTCAACCATTTATTTTGTAGGACCCACGCGAAATCCACGCGTAATTTACACGAGACCCATATAAATTAATGGCTGAAATTTATTGGACAAAATAGGACATCATAATATTAGACAGGAGATCTGGACTCTTTCCATTTCTAGTCTTAAAATGATCTTTTTTTTTTTAAGAAAATAGTTTTAAAATGACCTATTCTCTTCGTGGTTATATTCTCAAATACACTACAACAAATATTATTTTTTTAGTTACTTTTGCCATGATTTGAAATTCATAGTTAATAGTTACAATTTAATTATAAAATTTCTAAATCGTAACCTATTAAAACAATATCTCCATAAATAAAAATTTTGCCAGTTTTTTTAGACTATTAGTTATGTTTAGTTTTATTACAAATTTGTTTCGTAAAAAGGGCTAATTTGTGAATAGCTTATTTGGTATTCATACCTAATAACTTTTAGCTACCCTTTTTTTAACTAAGAACAAAGTTTTGCAAAAAAATGTTTTATTTTGTAACAAAAACACAAATATGTTTTAAATTCATAGCTATTAGTCACGTTTTCTAGCTACGGAATAAGTCTATAGGAAAAACTTTTTGATTCTGAAAATATGTTCGTAGTCAAAAAAATTAAGACTCCAAAAATAATTTAATTAATGTAGTTGTTTTCTTCATTTAAACAATATTGTTTTGTTGGGACTGATAATTAACCTAAGACCTTGTTTGATTGAAGGGTTATATTTCCATCGTTTGGTTGAGGATTTCATAATGAAATGTAATGGAATGAGATGGAAGCGAATGATTTTATATTACATTTCATTCTATCCTAAAAAGTAAAAATAAGAAATCTTCGATTCGGAAGATTTACAATAGAACGTAAACTAATAAACACATACTACCTAATATACCCTCAACAATTCTTCTTAATACCAACTGTGACCAAGTCATAATATTAATATATTAAATAGGATAAAATTAAATTTGTTAAATAATGAAAAATAATATTTTTATATAATTAATAATAAATTTGTACATAATTAATAAAAATAAAAATAAATAAAATTTTATTAATGAAAATATAAAATACATAAAAATTATTCTTTAATTGTTTGTATATATTTCTGTATAAATAAAAATATAAAAATGTTAATAAACCTCCTGCAACAATCATTTTAATATAAGGGGTATAATAATCATTTATTATACATTACATTTCATTCTATCAATCTTCCAAATAACATTTCTGTTGGGACCCGATCCGGAAACCAGATCCCAACCGGAAAAGCAAAAAATAGAAATGAAAAATTGAAAGAATCCGAAGCAAAATTTTATCAAAAATTCATAATGCGAAAGAAACAAACGTATCCAAAATCAAAGCGAAGCAAAAACAAATCGAAAACACAAGCAGATTCAAATTGGATAATTCGAATCCGAAGGCAAATCGAATCACAAAATGCGAAAAAACGAATCGAATAGCAAAGGTATCGGAAACAAAATAAAGATTTATCGAAGTCAAAAGCGAATCGGATCGAAACGAAAACAAAAATAGCGAAGCGAAACGAATACGAATAGAATCAAAAGCGGAAACATAAACATATCGGAAGCGAATCGAAATCAAACCAAAACAAACGAAGTAACCGAACTGAATCAAATGCCGACATTCGTTGGAAACACAAAGTATAGAAAACTTATCGCGTTAGAAACCTAGATTAAACTATCCGAATTCGGTATGAATTTTTTCTTTTTCTTATAGCCATCTTTATTCAAACTCATGCAAATCCATACAATTTTCCTTGTCTTGGAAATTATCCTCAATCAAATTCTCAATTCATAATCATTCTCTTATACATTCCTATAAATCCCAAAACTCATTTTTATACCCATTTTACCAAAATTTCGGCAACATAACGGCTGCATTTGTAAAAACTCAAAACCTGCAAATGGCAAACATACACTTCTAAAATTTTCCAAACAGTCACACAACTATCAAAATCCACCGGATCCTCCGTCCGGGATCTCAGCATAAACAAACGCACTCCTATATCCAAAGCATTTCAATAAGCCTCAATCCTAAATCAAAATAATCCATATTTCAAAATCAATCATATGCAATTTCCAATCATATCATAAACATACACAAGCTCTTATACAATTTCACAT
>JANZLF010000005.1:40740105-40755310 GCA_026546835.1 Erythroxylum foetidum | reverse complement strand
TTTCATTGAATAATACCTGAAATAATTTCTTAACTATTTCTAGATATTTTATTATTATTAAAACATAAAGGGATTTAATTTGTCAACCACCATTGGTCCAACAACCAATTATAAGCCTTTGGGTAACAAATGACATCAGAAGTTTCTAGTTTGAGGACCAGTGGAAGAATAATTTAATAGTCCGAAAACATCTTTTTGGTCACATATATAATTCAATCATTTAACCAATTCAATTAGAAACGATAAGATGTATGAGTCAAAACTAACAAGTACGAAATAGTTGTACTTTTCATTCTATGAGGACAACTATAAGAATAGGTTCCTTCTAAAAAGATGTACATAAGAATGGATGACTGTAAGTCTGTCTGTTAGAACCAAGCCATATCATATTATACTATAATCTAAGCATAATGCATACAAAAATATCAGTGTAAGTTATATCATATTTCAAGTAAAGAACTAAAATTATGAAATTCATACTAAAAAAGAACTGAACATAAAGAACTAAAATTATTTTTTTAAAGAGCAAACATTTTATCAAACACCTTATATGCATTAGGAATTCATCCCAATACCACAATCAAAATCACGTCTTGTCCCTTTTATCACTAACAATTATACCTTAAAGTTGCTTTCCAATCATAGAATACACAAATAAATGAAAGTAATCAAATACCCAAATTAACTTTCATTCAATATATGAAAAAAAAACACGACAATGGCTACAAAATTACCTCCACCGAAGGACACGATGACAGTGGCTTGAGAAGACAACACCGACGAGCATAAGAGGAGTCCACGGTAGAGAAACTAGAGAGAAGAAAATCGCACGAGAGGAGACACCATCATTTTCTTTTACATTCAACTCACCCGAAAGCTCTCCTCTCCCCCTATCCTGTATAACCAAATGACGTCATTTTCTTTTACTTTAAAACCCTAAAGCCGAAGTAGATGATAATGTTTATCTTGAAAATTTATTGATAAAAAATTTTCATCGGTAAAATCAAATCTCTTTTATTCTGCCAACAATTCCCACCTTCTTTATCGATGGGCATTTTATAACATCGCTAAAGTCCGTCGCAAGTTTTGTTGGGATAATTTTCCTCCATATTTACTGATAGATATTACTAGCGTCGCTAAATGAAAATTTTCTCATCAATGTCAATTTTCGTTAGTAATTTGCAACGATTTCTTTTCTTTCGGTAGTTTTCCATTACTAATTCCTACTTTTCTTGTAGTCAATATAAATCTTTATGTTCCATATTACTATCTTCTTTAATTATATTGAGTGGTCATACTCAAAATAATGAAATGGGCTTGAATATAAAAAAAGGCTAATGCACTGGCCTTTTTGTTGCTTGTTAATTAGCATTGGTTGGATATGAAGAAATTGATATAATTGGTTGATTGCAAAGAAAATTTTTATCTTAGCAAAGAGTTTTAGGAAATAAACAAAAGTGTAACTATAAGTACAATTATTGTTACTTTTTTTATTAAAGCAACAAAATTTATACTGTCAGATAAAGTGGTGTTGCTATAAATGTAAGGCTACAAAATTTTTTGATTAGGCAATAAGATAAAAAATGTTGGTTCAATTTTTGACTAAGGCACACAATAGTTTCAAACTATAGTAACAATGTTGAATAGATATTGCAACAATTTAAGTCTTTTTAAGGAAATAAAGTGATGTTTTAGACAATAATATGAAATAACATCGTCAACAATTTACTCTTTCGTTACTAATAATATGTTAATGGAAAAACAAACTTTTATTGACATCCATATATACATTAAATCAATATACATACATTAATAAATGTCTTAATTACTTACATACAATCAAATGAAAACAACCCAAAAATTGCATTTATATATGATATATAGTCCATAAAGACTTGTAAAACTCAAACTTTAACATATTTAAAATACAAAAGAAAAAAATCATCAGCTAAATATTTACCTACATTATCTTCCTCCATTTCATACGAAATATAAGTGCATTAATCTAAATACTAAACAAAACCAAAATGTATGAGCATTCTAAAATCCTTCACCAAGTACCACCTTATCCACTCTTTATCATCACCTTCTTATTAAAAAAAAAAAGAAGTAGATTAGAACTAAAAAAAATACTATGTTCTTAAACAGATTGATATATCTAAAGAATGAAATACTAAATACTTTATTTTAATCTCAATTTAATCAATACAAAAGATATATATTCCAAAAATTAACAATATAATGATTGAATTCTTTTTGTGAACAAATTCATAAAGCATGAATATATAAGCAATTAATCTCAACGAAAAAGATAAAAGGATGATGTACAATAATGGTGAATTAAGAAAATTTATCACCTGCTATTCTCTAAGTTGATATGTACGTTTTGGAGTAATAGAAGATTCCTTTCTTGATTGATTTCATAAAATCAATTAATAAAGCATGTCTATGTTAGTGGTATTACTTGCCCAAGTTGAAATTACATGAGGGAGAACATTTGTTTCATGATTTCTTCTCTATCAACTTTATCTTGTTCTAGTTGCCTTTTCATTTCTAGCTACCTAACTTTCTCTTATTCCAATTCCTTCTCATTCGCTCCTTTTCAAATTCTACTTTTTGGTTCATATCTTCGTCCAATGCATTCTTCATGGATTGTAAATACTCATGAGGAACTTTGTACAAGGCTTCACTCACTATATTATTTTCTTTCATGTTAGATGCTTTCATACCCTTCCAAAAATTTTATTATGTCCAGGCCTCAAGCTTTTGAATATGATTTTCCTTTTTCACTTCTTCAATGCAAGCCTACAAAAAGAAAATTTACAATCACACCAAGCACCATATATGATTACAACAAGCCTACTATAATTCCAGTTATACTATAAATAACTCATTTTGACGAGAAGAACAAATCAACAATATAAAAAAATGAAATGGAATCAGAAACACATGTAATAAGCATTAAATTTGGGCATCTTAACAAAGGTAGTAACAATATGGAAAATTATTACAAGACAAACATTACTCCCAATTGTGTCTCTTATAGCTTTAGTGGATTGCTTATACATTTTTCCAGGCTTTCTTTTATAAGTTGCAAGATACTTTTCAGCATTAAAGAGTGGAGTTTTATCCTCTCTTTCATTTTTCTATCTAAGGAAACAATTGTTGTTTATAACTTAGAAATTTTAAGTAATTTCTTGACAGATTATAACTCAATGAAGAACTTATCAACTCAGCATAAATATTTGCAAAGCTCTTAAGACTAGCTGTGTGCATTTTAGTTTGTTATTTTCTATTTGGAATATTTGTTTTAGTAATTTGCTACACATTAAAACATTATATTAATTAGATATCATATAACTAATTTGTAAAAAATACAAATAATTATCATACGTCCACATCTGGGTAGTTCCAATAAGAAATGAGCTCCTCAATCAACTTTTTTTAAAAGTGTAGTTTGAACAATTGGCTAATTTTTCTACATCTGTTGTATACTATTTGAAATGCTTTCGCTTCACTCTACACTTATAAATTCTCCATACATCTTCAACAGTTTTCAAAGTCCATCCTTTACCTTCTAATGACATAATATATCTCTTTTGTAATGTAATAAATGTTTATTTAAATTTCATAAATCAAAATTGAAAGGAACATTAAGATAATGATTTCTTACATTAACATATTCCCAAATAGGTTCTTTAGGAATCGTACGCCAATTAGCATGGTTTAGAGGTGTAAGATTTCATTTGTAAGTCACAGTACCCAAGAAAAATGTGAATTCAATCATTGTCTTCTTATCAGGACCAACTACTTGATCAAAAGCATTGAAAATAATTAGTTTGCATTGTTCCATAGATCTTGTATGAACCTCTTTGAGCAAAGTTGGACCTCTCCCCTTCTTCTTCACAAATTCTACATTCAAAATAAGCATTAATTTTAGTATAAATAAGAGAAATTATTTAAATAATAGTATAATATATGATTACCTTTTTATTGAGCAGTAACAATTTCTGCCATATACATGTTAATAACATATCCATTTTCTTCTGTTATATCTTTATGTCGTTCAACTTGTTCTTCCATAATTTTAGTTATTAGTTCTTGCCACCTTAGAAAAGTAAACCTTTTTTAACAATTGCTCCCCTGCTTGGGCTTCTACTACATTTTCACATATTTCATTCCCTCCACTTCCTTGTTCCACTTGTGGCTGCTCCTCAATATTTTTTTTTTGTTTCTTAACCTTAAAAAGTAATCATCACTACCCAAAGGACATAAAGGTTGTGGTTTGTTATTCTTATTAGAGGATTGGTCTTTTCCTATTTATTAAAATTTGTGACAATTAAAACCAATGGAAAGAAAAAAATAAATTATAAGTTTTTTAACCTATATCAATATCAAAAAAATTCATTCACGTTACAAAGAGGCCCAAAAATAACTATTACTATGACAACTATATGGAAACCAAATTTAACAGTAGAATAATCACATACATATTACCAAAGCAAATGATAAAATATGTGCCTTTTCTTTAATCAATTGGCATTGCTCTTTACTATCGTCCAAATGCTTTTTCTCTCTATGTGACAAGTTAGATGAATCTTTTAGTTTATAAGCATGAGTCTTCTTCTGTTGCTTGTTCAAAAAGTTAGTCATAGACCTTAATGCAACAAATCTGGTCACATATGTTTGGTTCTTCCTTTTTTCATTATGAAGACTTGTAACAATAAAGAATATTGTTGTCAGTAACCATAAATAATAATTAGAATACTAAAGTATATTTAAACATGTAATAACAAAAGTTATCTTTTTAATGGAGAAAGAAAAACAAATAAGGAGCTTTTATGGGAAATTATTTATCAATATTCATCTAATCCCAGTTAGTGTCATCAAAATCTGAATCATTATTATTTTATCTTTATATATTTTACATATTTTGAGGTATGTCAACCGTGCCTACAGGTAAATCTTCTATAGAATAATTAGGGTCTATGCCACCATTATTTCTAAAGAAATCATTGACATAGTCATTTGGTTCTCCCTAGTATGTTTCTTAAACATTTTCATTATCATCCAAAGGTACATCAAACAGATACTTAAGTACTTTCTTCTTCATGTAAGGATAACCTTCCTTAAAACAATCAACTACATAAAACACTTGATGAACTTGATTTCCTGATATAAAAGGATCCCCTATATAATATAACTTTTTGAAGTTTGCTCTGGTAACTCCATAACCATCTTTCTCCTTTTGATACCATTAGCATTTGAACAACATTACACTAAAATTTCCTAGTAATACTCTTTAATAATTTCCTCTATTTCTCTATAGTAATTCACATTTCTAAGCGTTGGATTTTGGTCTTTAAACTTGTAAAATTCAGAGTTAATGATGTTAGAAAAACTCCACTATTTTGACTCTTATACCTTACATCCCATTTTTTAGTCATCAACTTGTATCTATTAATAACATAACTTGAATGTTTCTTTGCCACATTGTTAGAGCCTTTGGACAACCAAAACATATGACTTAAGGTGTTATCACAAGATATCACCTTATCTTGAAACCATTGAGGAAATTTATTACAATAATCTTTTGCCCTTGCCCATCGGCTTCTTTTATTACTTGTCTCTGTTAAATTGTGATGCTCCCTAAACAAAACGATGTATGTTAATTATTATAATGGGAATAAAAAAATCTTAAGATGGATAAATATTGGTGTGTACCTTACGTAGTGTACTTCTCAACATCTTTGTCACTTGAATTAAATGGAATGTTTCGATGAGCTTGATGTAATATATTTAAGTTTAAATTGATAACTTTACCTTTCCTTGTCCTTTCCCTCCAATAGGATGCCCAACTTTTGAAAAAAATGAAGATAATATGTCAACAAGATTTATATCATTATTGTCTTCCATATGCCTGTTAAATTTTTTCTCACCTCGTTATGCATAAAAATACAACAAAAATTTGCACATTGTTTAGCTAAGTATCTTTTGACTATAGACCCTTCTGGTTGACTTTATTATGAACAAAACTTTTTAACCTGCCCAAATGCCTCTCAACATAGTACAGAGAATGACAACGCACTGGTCCAACATATTTGATTTGTTTTGACAAATGAATAGGTAAATAAACCATGATATCAAATATATAAAGTACAAAGATTGTTTCAAGTTGACATAGTACTTCCACAATTTCCTTCTCTAGATGCTTAAGATCCCTAGCTTAATGACTTTATTGCATACCCCCTTTGAAAAATCACCTAGCCTACTTAAAACAACTGCAACATTTTTGGTGATATTTTTCTTACAGTAAATTGGAGTAGGTGTTACATAATAATGTGAGCATTATGACTTTTTTATCCTAATATTTTTCTCTTACTAACATCAACACATCGTGCAATATGTGATGCACAACCTTCTAGTAGTTTCACATTCTTCAAAACTGAATAGAAGTTTTCTTTCTCTTCTAGGGTCATGTAAAAGCAAGTCAGAGCTAGTGATACATGAGAGTTATCTACTTTCATAGGGTGTAGATCTTTTCTAATCCCTATTTCTTTCAAATCAAACCTTATATCAAGATGATATTTTGACTTGCACAAAATCTCCAACAAAGTTCCTAGAATATTATCACATACATTTTTCTCAATGTGCATCATATCAAGATTATGTCGGCACCTATTATGCTTCCAGTAAGTCAATTTGCCATTGGTTAATCATTAAGGCTCATTTAGTAAAAACTCTCATGAGCAACTAATTGCCTATGTAATTCATGAAAAGACATTAGTTCATAATGAAGATTAAGAGTTGTTATCATTCGAAGTTATCTAACACCAATATTATGGTATATAATAGCATTGATCTAGAATTTAATGACCAGCATTTATTAATTCATCAGCTAGTGCTTTGAACTTTTAAAGATGCTATGAAATTGTCGTATCATTGTGTCTTGAGTCCCTAAAGATCTATATTAAGTTGACTCTGTCTAGTCTGAGATACAAATCAAAAGTGTGTGCGATGCGAATGCTTGCCACGATGAGTAAAAAGATTAAAGTCCTATAATGTTAAAAAAGAACTTCATTTATAAGTGAAGATAAAATCTAGGACAGTAGAAGTTGGTTAAAATTTTTGACTTGTAGCAGTTTTATACAGATTCTAAAATATGAAAAATGTCAAGTAAAAGATGTAAATTAAGAAAAGATAAAAAGTTGAATTAAAAAGTAAGCATAGATATATTTTTTTGCTAATAGTTATTATATTTAAAAATAAAATATTTTATGTTAATTTTAATAAATTGAGCTATTAAATTAAAACTTAAAATATTTTTAATTTTAACTATAATATAAAGCTAGATTTTAATTATATAAAAATAAAAATTTAAAAATTTTCCAAATTATCATATTAATATTACAATCGATACGAATTTATCAATATGAAAATTGATATAAAATTTAATATGATATTCAAAATTTTATGAAATATACCTTTGGAATTACCTCGAAAGTATCAAACTAGCTTGTAGCCATGTAATGCTATAAAAATATAGTCCTTCGACAAACTAAAATAGAATATGTTGTATCCGAGTTGAATGTAATATATTTTCTTCTATCCGAGTTGAATGTAGTAATAAGAGAGACAACGACCCAAACAATCAAAATTGACCAACTAAACTACCATAACTGTTATAAAAAATTGATACAATGCTGTGATAAATTTGAAAGGCACAATCTTAGGAGTGTCCTTGCTTGTCATGCCTATTCTTGGAGGTGCAGAGTAGTTCATTCTTGGTGGTAGTATTCATCTTGACCAGTCTGGACCATGACTACACAGTTCTTTTATCTCAGTTTGTCTATGCTTGCTAACTTAGGGTTAGAGTGTTTCAGTTAGGCTTTCTATTTGACTTTTTTCTGCTTGGGCTTTTGCTTTGTTTCTTGGTAATATTGATGTAACTATTGAGTGAGTTTCGGGTTGTATCTTCCCCAGTTGCTGTATTTCCTAGTTTATTATTGGTTGCATTGGGGCTTGACTGGCGGAGTGTTTTGCAGCCTTGTCTGTGGACTTTTCTGTATATATTTTGTTTATTTATTTAATTTTTCTATGATTTATCAAAAAAAAAGCCGTATTAAAATTAATATAATGTTGTGATAAATTTGAAAAGCAAATTATACCTTAAGTACTGTATACTTACATCGTTATATTTAATGTGATTTTAAGTTGGAATGAATGAATATCTTAAGGTAGAAACAGTGGAGACTACGTGCTGCTAAGCCTAATCTTCCCACCAATAAGAAATTTAGAACACGATTTCTTCATATTTTGTCATCCATAAACTATTGTTTTATTGTTTATGTCATGATCAATTATAGGATTCGGAATCTCTCCAGCTATTTGTTTATGGTCTTACTTGTAATGTTGAATCTTCTTTGGACCTTAGGAAGAAAATAAGAGACTGACAACCGCACAACTCTCGATAACTCATAGCCACAGATTCCTCACCTCAAAGCCTCATCTGGGATCTTTTGCTTTTGGTGACAAATCATGGTGTCCAATTGTATTAGCCTCCATCTCCATCTCCATCCCCACCCCACTTCATCTCTTTCCTTCAGATCTAAAGTCTCTCATTTCGCAATAAACTCGACATTGAATGCTAAACATGGTACGAACAAAAGTGTTACAGCCAACCACTTACCCCCTCGTCTTCCTGCAAGAAAATGCACACTTTTGATCCCTATGGCTTCTAACCAATCCAAAAATGTTAGTTCACCAGAGGAATATGACTTCCAACCCGATGCAACGCTTACAAATGATGATCTTAAACCAACTTCTCCAAGTCAACGGAGCTTTTCTGGTTGGGAAATGGCCAGCCTTTGGATTGGTCTTGTGGTAGGTGTGCCTACTTATTACTTGGCTGGTAGTCTTGTTGATCTTGGCATGGCATGGTGGCAAGGAATTGCCACTGTAGTTGTGGCCAATTTAATACTTTTAGTTCCATTAGTACTTACAGGACATCCTGGAGCAAAGTATGGTATCTCTTTTCCTGTCCTGGCTAGATCTTCTTTCGGGATTCGCGGAGCTCATGTTCCCACTCTACTTAGAGCTCTTGTAGGCTGTGGATGGTATGGGATTGAGAGTTGGATCGGTGGAGAGGCTATATTCATTCTTTTACCAAAGTTCATTAAAGAATCTTCATGGTCTCGAGTTTTACCTTGGCTTGGCACTTCACCTTTAGAGTTTGCCTGTTTTATTTTCTTTTGGTTAGCTCAATTGGGCATCGTTTGGAAAGGAATTGAAGGAATCAGAGATCTGGAGAAGTACTCTGCTCCTATTCTGATTGCACTTACTTCTTGTTTACTTATTTGGGCATATGTTAATGCTGGTGGGTTTGGTTATATGCTTTCCTTGTCCTCAAAGTTGACTTCATCAGAGTTTTGGGCTCTTTTCTTCCCTTCCCTTACCGCTAATATCAGCTTCTGGGCAACTCTTGCTCTTAACATTCCAGATTTTACAAGATATGCCAAAAGTCAGACTGATCAAATTATTGGCCAAGCGGGTTTACCAATCTTTATGGGCGCATTTACGTTCGTTGGACTGGCAGTAACCTCGTCGACAAAAGTGATCTTTGGTCGTGTGATCTCTAATCCAATTCAACTTCTCGACCAAATTGGAGGGCTCACAACAATGATTCTGGCAATTGTTGGAATCAGTCTGGCTACAATCACAACAAACATTGCTGCCAACGTTGTAGCACCGGCAAATGCACTAGTCAATCTTAGCCCTTCAAAGTTCAGTTTCAGGAGAGGAGCTCTTTTGACTGCCCTGCTTGGTATTGTTTTTCAACCTTGGAGACTTTTGAAATCAAGTGAAAGCTTTGTTTACACGTGGTTAGTTGGATACTCTGCATTGTTGGGTCCGATTGGTGGGGTTCTCTTGGCAGATTATTATATAATTCAGAGGACAGAATTAAATGTTAAGGACTTGTACACGTTAAGTCCTCGTGGAGCATATTTCTATTCAGGAGGTTATAACTGGGCTGCCATGGCAGCTCTTGTAATTGGGATATTGCCAGTCGTACCAGGTTTCTTGCACAAGGTCGGAGTAGTGCCTACAATTTCAGGAACCTTTGTAGGCATCTACAATAATGCATGGTTCTTCAGCTTTTTCTTTGCAGGTTCACTCTATTTGGCTCTGTCATATCTAACAGGGAACCTACATAGTAATTCACTAACTGGAGATCCCCTCTTGCCCACTTCAGAATAAGGAATCCAATTTTCTTCTGTTTCTAGTGGGCAACTAATTTTTCTTTCGGGTTGGTTCTGAAACCTTAAATCTTTCTTTCATGGGTTCCTGGTCTGCAGACAGAACAGAAGTGTATGCAAATGTTTGTGAATGTCGTCGTTCTGTTCTAAAATTAGTTTGTTTATACATACACCTTCAAATATTGCTATTTATCTAATATTCATCTATGGGCTATCTTCCATTAAATCTTATGGTCCGACTAATTATAATGTTGTGAATAATTAGTATACAACAGTAATTGTTATCTTTTGATTATATATTAAATTTACTTTTGACTTGTTATAACCAGAGAAAGTTAATTTAAAAAGAAGAGGTTATTTCTTTTAATTATACAGATCTTTATCATCATTATCATTACACAATCGAATTCCGCACCAATGTGGTGTCTAAGAAGGTATAATAGTACGTATTTTCAACTTTTCTATTATATAGAAGTAAATTTGCGTATTATCAGACTTTCCTAGACTTCGCTTCATTGCAAGATTTCGAACTAGATAACGACGACGACGACAACGAATAGAAACTTTACGAGAAACTCACGTTCACATAAAGAAAAAAAAGGTGAAAAAAAGTTGACAAACTCGTGTATGGATGACTTGTGACAACCACACACTCATTTCTTGATCTCAGTTGTACCATATCCCGAAAACTGTGGATGACTCTTGAACGCCACTTTCTTCAACAAATCACCATCAAACAATAACTTCTTTGATGACAAGTACATACCACATGAAAAAGTGATTCTTTAATCACTGATTATCTCAACTCAATTGCCTCAAATCACCGATGATTTTACTATAATTAGAGAACCAAATTTTGAAGATGATTTGGTCCTCTTCACCTTTTAGTCTCTTCTACTGGTATATTAGTTTTACCTACACACTATCGTCCTTTGCACTTGCGACTATCGTCCTTTGCACTTGCGAGATATTCTCATTATTTCTGACCTTATTACAGATTTACTTTCTATTGTAAAATTTACTTCATGTTTATTTTAGTTCGATCCTTTTAGTTATAGGGCAAATGATCTTACAACAAAGACAACTTTTTAAGGAAGCATTTATAGTAATCTTACCCTTAGAAGATTTATGTCAATTTCACAAATCTGATTGCATTTTATGCTCATAAAAATTCTTCTCACATTTGACATCAGCGTCTTAGTCATTCCTACATCAAAATTCCATTATGTTTATTTAAGTCTTTTCCTTTTAAAGTGTCTAGTTTAATTTCGTGTCTTCAAGGAAAGAGTTGTCATATTCCTTTTTCTTTATCTTCTAGAATATTTATACAACCTCTGAACTCAATAATTATGATACTTGGGGACCTTCTCCTTCACTTTCTTTATTTGATTCATGTTACTTTATAATATTTGTTGATGATTTTAGTCAAAATACTTAATTTCTCCCTTAATTAAAATTCTCAAGCTTTATAAAAGTTTCAAAATTTAAACGCACTATTGAAAATCTTTTTTGAACTAAACTTAAAATTTTTTGATATAATGGTGCATTTGAACTCATCAAAGGCCCTTTGTTGACTAACTTACAACACATGGTATCCTTTTTCATATATCATGTCCTCACACCTTTTGCAAAAATAGAATTGTTAAACAAAAAATTTGTTATATCACTGAAATTGGTGCCATGCTTCTTCTTCATGCATCTTTTGTTATGCATTTCTGGTGTGAAACCTTTTCAACTATAGTTTGCCTTAATAATTTTCTTCCCTCGTCTATCTTAAAAGATAAGTTCCTTCTTGAACTTTTATTATATACATCCCCAGAATTGATTATCTTTGTGTTTTTAGTTATGCTTATTTTCCTTTTTTTAGAGCAACTAGATTTGATAAACTCATAGCAAAGTTCCTTCCTTGTGTGTTCCTTATGTTTTTTACTATAAATGGTATCGTTACCTTGATCCTTTTACTAATAAAATCTACATTTCTCATCATGTTCATTTCCTTGAAATATAATTCTTGTATCTTACTAAACCCCCTGGCTTTTCCGTCTTGACCTCCATATTTCTTTTTACCATTACTCTTTAACTCATTGATCACTCTCTTCTATATTACAAACTCTAATCCCTCATCACCACCTACTTCTCCTACTCTTTTGGTCTCCACAATCGCCTACACCATCATCTCCTTTTCCACTATCACATCTATCATCTCTACCACTGGTAGCATCCTCTTATCCTATGATCACTTGTACTCTTGATTGTGTGCAAACCAAAAGCCTTTCCTTATCATGTTACAATTAAGATCACGATTAGATCCACGACCTCAACCACGTCCTAAAGCTCTGACAGCTCGTTGGAGAGATATTTTGGAAAAATTGGAAAGATAAGTTGTAATCAACACAAAGTTTCAGAAAGATAATCGTATTCCTCTTTATTCATGACTCTGCCTTTTATATAGGCTTACAGCTAATCATTGTAAATCAAACCCCATAACTTAAGCAAATATACTGACCACTACCTAATAACAAATGGTTGACTTAATCTTAAGGAAACAAAATAACAACTTATCAAAGTAGAAGACAATTTTCCTAGGGGACTACTGCCACGTACACCTCCACTTTCGATTTTGGAACTGCTGTGATATATATCTCCACATTCCGGTCTTGTTATGCACTGTTGCTTTATAGTTTTGATTATATTAGTTACCTATCAGAAGACCATCCATCCTTCTCATGAACTTGGTCTCGCTTCCTTTCTAAATGGGTCTTTCGAATAAAATGTAAAACAGATGATTCTTTTGATCGTTATAAGGCTCGTCTTTTTACAAGGGATTATCATCAATCTCTTAGTCTTGGTTACACAAATATCTTTAGTCCAATTGTTAAACCAATCATTATTCATATCATTTCCAATGGTTAGTTTATTCAAATCATTTCCAATTGATACACCAACCATTATTCATATCATTCTCATCCTTGTAATAACTAATGATTAGTTTATTCGTCAACTTGATATTAACAATTCCTTTCTCTATGGTAAACTTCAATAAAATGTTTTTCCTGCATCAACCTATTAGTTTCATTGATTTTCAATCTCTATAAGGCTTTGTATGGCCTCAAACAAGCTCCTAAGACTTGGTTTAATATGTAAAGTCACAAACTTGGTGGTTTTGGTTTTATCACAAACTTGGTGGCCTTGGTTTTATTTCCTTTAAGGATGTCATTTTTCTCTTTCTTTATTCAACCTCTATCCATATCACTTTTCTCTTTTGTTTGGATGATATCTTGGTTACAGGTTATTCATAAGATTTTATCTAAACTATAATCAGTAACCTTAATACTGCCTTCACTATTGAAGGTCTTTACCCTCTTTACTACTTTCTTGGTAATGAAGCTACACGCATCCAAATTGGCCCTTTTCTCACCCAAACAAAATACACTAATGATCTTCTTCATTAACCTTACCTTAACTCGTTAAAACCTTTTTACACCCCTATTACCCCAACCTTACCTCTCTCTCTAAAAACCACACACCCCACTCTTTAACACTATTGAATATCAATACACTAATAGTGCTTTTCTATATCTTGCCTTACTAAATCAAACATACATTTTTATTTTGAACAAAGTTTCTCAATTTCTATATTGTTCTATTGATATCCATTGGTCTATAGTTAAATGTATATTATAGTAAGTGCACTCCACACCTTCACATGGCATCCATCTAACCAAATTCACGCAATTAACCATATATGCTTAATCTAATACTGATTGAGGCTAGAGGTCCGATGATCTATGATTCTCTTTCATATGTATCTTTTTGTCCCAATTTGATTTCTTGGAGCACTAAAATACACCCTACTATCGCAACTAATTTATGGTATGATAATCTTGGAGCTGTATTTCTTGTTATCGATCTTATATCTCATGCTCATACTAAACATATTAAAATTGACATTCATTTTATTCAAGATTTAGTTGCTAAAAAGTCTTTTTATCCGTCACACACTTGCTTTTGGATATATTGTTGATGTTATGATTGTTGGGTTGTGGGTCCCATCCTTTGTGAAAAACCCATGTCTTGTCCCCTCCCATGACATTTACTTATTTTTTCTTCCACATATTAGCTTCTTCTTCAACTGTGGGAGTTGACACATCAGAAGGAAGAGAGAGCAAAAATAGCTATAACATTTTTGGACGATCAGATTCACTTTTCTTCTTGATCCATACTCATTTACCATTAGATCGAGTTTAAAATTTAGGAGTATATTCTTGAGGGAGTCCTCTACAATATGAATGGTCAGTTATTCATTTGGAGCTATGGTTATTAGAATGGATCCTCAAAAAAGTGATGCATTTTTGTTGATTTCTCTCTTTTATGTTCCTATCAATGTTATCTTGTGTAGTTGCTTATTTCTCTTATTGATGTTGAGTTTGTGTGTCTTTGAGAAGAGGATATTTTTACACATTTTAATCTAGTGGAGCTATTTTCGGACCGAAGATTCAATAATTTTTACCCTTAATTTGAAGGGATTTTTTATTTTAAAATTTCAGTTTCGTTGCTTGTGTTTGATTTGTTGTTATTGTTGACAAATTGTTGCTAGTATTTACTTACTCCTATTGCTCAAATAGATTTGGGATGTTTTGGTATTGTGTTTAAACTTCAATAGAATTTAGCAATATCGAGTTATCCCAACATAGTGGTATTAGAGCATTTGTCGGACCCCGCTCCCGGAGCCCGACTGTCCCAGGATGTGAGCCCGAGTGGAGCCCATCCCCGAGACACTTGCCTTGCTGAGACCTTAAACTTGACACTCTTACTCTTGCTTTGATACCACAGATGTCGGGACCCGATCCGTAGACCGGACCCCAACTGTTGGATCCGAGACCCACTACATGGAACTTATACTTATCCCACTCACTTGGATACCATAGATGTCAAATCTCGTGACTCAA
>JANZLF010000005.1:40718959-40736827 GCA_026546835.1 Erythroxylum foetidum | reverse complement strand
ATGTAACTAGATATAGGAAATAATTTTCTAATAGTTATTGAGGATATTAATTTCAATCAAGAAGCATGTAATCGAAATGAGGATAATGGTAATGATGAAAATGGGAATATTAATTCAAAGGATGGGATATGAATTTCAAGTTGAGATATGCCACCAAAGAGAAAATAGGATATAATGCGGTCAAGGTTCAGATCACGATTTGGAGTCAATTACTCTCTAAATGAAGCATCACATTCTGTAACTACAACCGAATCAGATGTTATACCTCCAGCTACTACTAAACTTATAGATGAGGCATCACCTTATGTACTTGCTACCATACTATCCACCACCCCTATACTGACAGAGATATTAGGGGTAAATGATGCAAATGAAGGAGGCAACCTCCAGCCTAGAGCCGAGGGAGCTGATGGAAGAACTTACATCACAATTGTCAACAATCTGTAATTGAAAATACATGAAATACCATATGTTTATAATTAAGTTATAGGTTTAAATTTAAAAATGGTATAAATTTAATTGTTTTAATATTAGGTTGATTCCATTTAGACCATGCTCAAGAAACATGACATTCAAATTTAAGGAGAAGATTGATGTTGAGGATTATATATTGAAGAATATATCTCAAGCGACAAAAGAATTTTACTATTAGGAGTTTGAGGTACGGAAAACTTTTTTTGTTTTTAAATTGATTTTTATATATTTATTAGATAAATCTTATAACATTATAAATACTTATCATATGTAATTTTTTGGGATTAAGAATTTGATGTGGTCATTTATAAAGTTAGGAAAGAGGAGCACGTACATATTATCGAGACTTTGTTGGTGCGATAAACAAGACTAGTATACGACTGCCTTATATTTCTGAACAAATATGGAGTCATTGGCAGTAGTATTAGACGTCACCCGAGGCAATGTCGATTTCAAAGTGTAATTCTACTAACAGAAGTGGAGAACTAAGGGAAAGAGTCTTCCCGTATATACTGAAGAATCTATTACCCACTACGAGCATGCAGAGAGACTGTAAGTATCTACACTTTACATTTATATTATGATTTTTTTACTTTTGTGTATTTCAATTTAATTTGATGTGTGAATTTTGGAATGAAAATATATATATTATGAAGAATGATAATGTTATAAATTGTAGTTCACTTATAATATTTTACTTTGATGCAAGAAAAGTCTATGGGCATGAAACCTACATCCTGTTAACTCTTTTTGCACACTCACACTAAGAAGCATGACGATGTGACCTTCGTTAATACCCAATTTAGAGAACCAAATATATGTGAAATTTATACTTTAATATTAATGCTTAATAATTATCACTTACTAACATAAATATTACCTTATGATAGGAATAAATACAAAAAAGTATTCAATAACAGGCTCAACAGTCTAACGATGTTGATGAGACTCAAACCTATTTTTATGCAATGGGTGGTAAAGATCGTTGTCGAAGGATATTCGTTAGGTTCATTTGTGAACACATGTTATTCGCAATCCTCCACATCTTGTACAACAACATCTAATAGGCGATCGCACTCAATGAAATCCATGAGCTTTGGAGCATAGTACAGACATTGGCAGCTTAGTTACAACAGTCGATGGAGTACATAACTCAGCTCCACAATGAGGTGAATGAGTTGAAGGGGAGGCATACCACCTCATCACAGCAACCAGAGCATCTAAGGTCATCAAATGAACAACGTATTTGTAGTCATTTTGTATGAATTACAAATACTTATTATGTACAAAATAATTTTTTTATTATCAATTAAGATCATTTTTATTTTATATCGTCAATAAACTTTCTGTTTTAACAAATTAAATGATGAAACAAATCAAAATATTATCAATAGATAACTCATAACTGTTTAAATTATGCATCAACTATAATATCATCAAATACAATTTAATGCAGGAAAATTTAAAAAAATAGTTTTTAGTAAATTTATAGATGGGAAAATAAAGTTCGTTAGTAAAATCTATTCGATTTACCAACGGACATCTAATAATCGTCAGTAATGACAACGTTAATTTACTAACGAAATAACTAAATTCGTCGGTAAGTTTTCCAACGGACATATCTTTTTCGTTGGTAACTTTTTCGACTAAAGACAGCACAGAATAACTGTCGGTATATTCACCGACGGTTATACAAAATTTTTGTCGGTAAATTTCTGATGGACATTCTGTGATTCGTCACAAATTATTACCTATGACCATTTATCCGACACCTTGGTCCATCAGTAAATTCTATTGCTAACTAAGCTTTCTGACGGAATGTGTAGATGTTCCGTCGGTAATTTTCATCACTAAACTTCATTTTTTTAATCGACCACTAATTTCATCCTTTTTTATATTTATTTTCTTTCCACTTTAATTAATGACTCATATACACCCATGGAGAATATTATGGTCAATGTTATTGAAATAACTACCAAAGGTAGTTAAGTTTATTTGTTGTATATGAAACCCATATGAACGAAACATTAAGAAGATATACATCTACGTATATTTGATTCTTCTTATTCTTCCATCAAGTTTACACACAAAAGAAGATCTCTGCAGTAAAACTAATAACAAAAGTTCTTCAACTGGTGGAACTACAATAAGAATCCAAGTACGTGGTTCTTTGTTTTATATGCATATGAAATAATCCTAATTAACGTAATCCAAGTGATGATGTTTTATAGTATATAATGACTAACATTGATATCAGAGCCAAAAGGTTGTTTTGTTTTGCATTATAATATCAAGATATAAGAATCTGTGTTAAACTTTGGCTATTGATTATGCGTGCATAATTATATGAATTTGTCATCAAGTTTTACACTGTTATTAGAAGTTATCTTCTACGGTTGTCATCTTGTAATATATAAGATTTGTGTTTATGTTTGTTTTTTTTTGTTCCTTTTAGTACTTCTCTCTCTAAAAATAAAAATAAATAAATAAAAATTTTCATTCAACAATATCAAAAACACACTGCTATTTGCGGAACCAATGTGGGTTACATGTTTTTGTAACTAGGAGACAGAAGTAACGATAGAAGCATAGAACAAAAGAAGAAAGAAGTTAAAAAAAACGTAGAAAATGAAACACAGAGAAGAAGAATAAGGGACTTCTTCCTCCTTTATAGCCAAAAGGCACGTTACCTTTCTTAAAAGTTGCATTACGTGGCCTTTCTCATCTTGTTGAATGGCTACTGCTTATGAAACTCAAACAACTCTTTTGTCTTATTACCCTTATATCTTTCCTGATGTAATATATGTATAATAAGACAAAAGACTTAACAAATATTTTTTTGTTTTTGGATATATGTTTTTAAATTAAATGTAACATAAAGAATTAGAAATGTGTCTTCTAATTTACACAAATTAATTAAGTTAGTTAAATTAATTTCTAATTTATATAAATATTAGAAATTCATTTTTTAATACAAGTAAACTAATTTGTTTATTTAAAATGAACTTAGAAATAAGTTTCTAAGACCAGCAAAATTAGAAATGAGTTTTCTAAATGTATTTTTTTGAATTAAAATTAGACATATGTTTTCTAATTAAAATCAAAACTAATTTGTTTAGTTGAAATTAGAAAGGAATTTCATTAGAAATTAGTTTCTAACTAAACCAAGATAAATTGATTAGTTCAATTATAATTTAAATTAGAAATAAGTTTATAATTTTATTTAAATTATTCATATTTGACTATGATTAGATTAGAAACAAGTTTCTAATTGATTAGATATTAATAGCATGATTTGATTAGTTAAATAAATTACGGATATAATTAAATTGTTTCCATAATATGAGTACGAGTTCGCTATGTGTTAGAAAAAATAATTTGTTATTTTTGCACTCTTCTGATTCTTGAAAATTTGTTTTTCAGGAAGATGTCTATTATTAAGCAAACGCATAAGCTTATTCGATGTAAGGCACTGAAGAGATGTATTAGCAGTATGTATGTAAAATTAGTCAACATTGCATTTAATGCTTGGAGATAGTCTATCATAACATGTTATTTCAGTTAAAATCATGATGCAAGAATTATGGTTTAGAGGTTGTCGAGCTTATACAGATATTGAAGTAAAGTACATGACTTTGCTTGCAACTTTACCTTAACCTCAAGGTGAACTGATACGAATGCTCTGGAATAATATGCCTAATGAGAAGACTTAGGGTATGCTTGCTTGAGGGGTATGGGAAAAAAGGTATGGGTATGCTTTGAAAAGTAATGTTTGGTATCAATCTATCATTATACAGGTATCACTTTCATTCCTCGGTTTTTGGTAATACTCCATTCCTTTAGTAATCCAGAGGAATGGGAATCACTGTTTAAGTTTTTTAGCGCAAAACTTGATTATAATTAATTATAAATATAATTAATTAAAATATAAATAATAAGGTGCATGAAATATAATTAATTAAAATATATTTATAATTTGATATAAAATAATTTTAATAAATTTTTATTTCTCAAAATATTTAACAAACCAACCACTATCAAAGGTAATGGTAATCATTCCTTCATCTTAACCAACTATTATAATTATAATGATTATATTCATTCTCATTACTCACTATATTCATTCCTATTCTCATTCTCATTATCCTCGGTGAACCAAGCGCCCCCTTATAGTTTGTTAGTGATAACATTTATTAAAGAAATGTGTTTTGATTAGGACTTTATATTCTATAGGTCTTCTAATGGAAATAGTAAGATCTATTGTACATCAAGCTTCACAAACTGTGTCATGTGAACTCATTTACGCGTACGATTTGTTACCTATAGACTATTAGTAGATTGTAGCGCATTTAATACAATATTTTTTATAAGAACAAAGTCTTATTTTTTAATATGTTTACATGTATATCATATAGGAATTCGTCTAGAATAAAGTAATTATGATTTGATTGTTGTATGAATGATGATTGAACACATTAGTGGACTTTTGATTTCATAAGCAATCGTGATCGAATTATTTACTCTATGAATGATTAATATGACACTAATGTGTATATATATTTCTTTCTTATTGTAGAAACTTAGTGTTTCAAACAAAAAGAAAAATGGCTACTACTTCAAAGAATATTATTGTTAAACTTAATAGGGGTGAGAAACTTAATGGTGACAATTATGAAATCTGGAATATGAAAATCAAATATGTACTGAAGGAGCAAAAGGCTCTTGAACCATTAAACCTAACTATGGAAGTTCCTGAGGAGAGCACTACAGCCTAGCATAAAAGGGACGGTGATGCATATGAATTGTAGAAAAAGAAGAATAGCTCGCATCATGTTTAATGATATCATATGCGAGTTCCGTAAATTCAAAACTGCAAAGGACATGTGATCAGCATTGGCTACTCGTTTTGGAGGTGCTTCAGTGACTAAAGTGAGGTCACTTACAATTAAGTTTGATACTTATAAGAAGCGCCCAGATGATACAATGCAAAAGCATCTGAGGCAGATGTCCAACATGGTAAGTGAGTTACGTGATGTTGGTTATGAGCTTTCTAATAAACAACAAGTGCAAGTTATGATTCGTTCATTGCCTCAAAGTTGGGAGCATATAAAGATGCACCTAACTTATAATGAGAATATCAAGACAATAGAAGATGATACGAGGTATCTTATCTTGGAGGAGGGAACGTCTTGAAGCCTCAAAAGTGTCTTCTGAGACATAGGTAGTTAGTTTTAGATCACATGGAGCTATGAACAAGAAACACAAACATCATGGTGGACCTAAGTGGAAAACTAATAAGGGATTCAACCACTCTCCTTAGGAATCCAACAAGGCAAAATGGAACCAACGTGGAAAGGAAAAACATCCTTTCAAGAAGAAGAACATGAAACATGTGAAGTGTTATAATTGTAGTAAAATTTGCTTGAGATTATATCGAGCCCAATAAGGTACAACTTTATAGTACAAACATTTGTTATGTGAATGTTTCTTGTTCTGTTTTTTTAACCGAATCACATCTTTTGTGGATTACAGACTCAGGAGCAACCAACTATGTAACGAAGGATAGAAATGCCTTCGTTGAGTTTCGTAAACTTCCATATAGTAGTCAATGGCTTTATGTAGGTGACAATTCCAGAGTTGTTGTACAAAGAATTGACACATGTAACTTAGACATATGTAAAAGACGACCCCTCATCCTATATTAAGTATTATTTGCTCCACAGATTCATAGGAATCTCTTATCTATGTTGATGTTGATTAGACTTGGTTTTAATATAAATTTCCATAGTTGTGGAATGGATTTATATCTTGGATCTATTAATTATGGCCATGGATTTTTATTGGATGGTTTTATTATACTGAAGGTGTTAAAAGAAAATAATAATATTAGTTATTCATTATTTACATCTAATAATTCCAATAATGTTGCAACTTTATGACATGTTAGACTATGTCATATTGATCAAAATCGAATCAAGTGATTAGCTAAAGAAGGACTTTTAAGTAATCTAAGTCAAGTAGATCTACCTACATGTGAGCATTGTTTAGCTAGTAAAATGGCAAGAAAGTCATTTGGAAAGGGAACATGATCTTTATATCCATTGTAATTAATTCATTTAGACATCTGTGGTCCAATGAATGAAAGGGCTAGATGTGGGGAAGTTTATTTCATCACCTTCATAGATAATTATACTCGATGTAGTCATGTTTATTTGATTCCTCATAAATCGGAAGCATTTAATTGTTTCATAAAATACATGAACTAGATTGAGAATCAATTAGATAAGAAAATAAAAACATTACGAATTGATCGTGGACAAGAATACTTGTATGAAAAGTTAGCTTTATGTGATGAGAAAGGAATAGAAAGGCAATTAACAATTCCTAGAACCTTACAACAAAATGGCGTCGAAATAGGATGCTATTAGAAATGATTAGGTCCATGATGGCCCAAGAAAATTTACCAATCACTTTTTTGGGTGATGTATTGCTAGCAGCCACCTATGTACTTAATCGTATGCCTAGGAAATCAGTTACTAGCACACCATGAGTTGTGGAATGGTAGGAGACCTGATGTCTCAAGTCTTAGACCTTAGGGGTGTACAGTCTATGTTCATGATTTCTCTCACAAACACGAAAAATTAGGTACAAAAGGGAGAAAAAGGATTTTTATTAGATACTCAGAACACTCAAAAGGATAAGTGTTCATTGGTGAATAAGGTAATGGAGGTGTAACTGAAGTTGAATCACGAGATGTAACATTCTTAGAGAATGATTTTCCCAAGCAAGGTGAAATAGGTAAAGATCTATTGTTATATGGGTCGCTTGACCAAAATAATTATGTTATGAAGAATCAAGATGTGAGAGCAATTCTACAGAAAGGTTCTCTATGATGACTAATCCGAATGGGAGCAATCAAATCAATAATGAATTTGTTTATGATGAATCTCGTTTAAGACGAAGTAATCAAGGAATAATTCCTTGATGTTATTTTGAGATTGAATGCGAAATTAATATGATTATTCCGTAAGAGGAAGAAGAGCCAAGGAATGTAAATAAGGCTCTTACTGGCCCCGCTAAAGAAGAATGGAAGAAAGCAATGAAAGAAAAAATGGCTTCTTTAAGCTCGAATCAAGTATGGGATTTAGTTGACCTCCCTGAAGGGCGTAAAATAATTGGGAACAAGTGGGTTCTCAAAATTAAGCAAAAATATGATGCAGTATCGAAAGATATAAGGCATGCCTTGTAGCAAAAGGATATACACAATAGGAGGGGATTGATTACGAAGACACTTTTTCACCTGTTGTGAAGTTTGTTTCAATCTGTCTTATTCTGGATATAATAGCTAGTATGGACCTTGAATTACATCAAATATATGTAAAACTACTTTTCTCAATGGAGAATTAGATGAAGAAATCTGTATGAAATAACCTGAAGTTTTCATTAAGGCAGGTCAAGAAAACATGGTATGTCGATTATTAAAATCAATTTATGGCATAAAGTAGTCTTCAAACAATGGTATATTCGTTTTCATATTGTAATTATGTCGTATGATTTTCAAATGATCAATGAAAACTATTGTGTGTATGTTAAGAGATCCAAAGATAAATTCGCGATTTTATCTTTATACGTGGATGATATATTGATTACTTGTAATGACTGCGTGTTTCTTATGCAAATCAAATATTGGTTATCATCTAAATTTGAAATGAAAGACATACGTGAAATGCATACATTCTTGGAGTCAAGATTTCAAGAGATCGTTCGGAGAGATTGTTATCACTTTCACAAGCGATGTACATTCAAAGAATTCTTGAACGATTCCATATGCAAGATTTCAAACCAATTGATAATCCTATTGCTAAAAACGAAGGCCTTAGTAAGAGAATTGCCCGTCAACGCCACAAGAACGGGAACAAATAAAGAATGTACCTAATCTAGTGTAGTTGGAGGTCTTATGTACGTAATGATGTGTATAAGACCAGATATTTGTTACGCTATTGGAATGGTGAGCAGATATTAGTCAATTCCAAACCAAGCACATTGGAAAGTAGTAAAGAGAATATTGAGATATCTAAAGGAAACTGTGGACTATGCATTATGTTATCAAGGCAATGATCTATGTATACAAGGGTATACAAATGCAGACTAGGGAGGAAATTTAGATGAAAGAAAATTTACCTTAGGATATGTATTCTTACTAAACCATATAACAATATCATAGAAAAGTAAGAAACAATCTTGCATGGCATTCTATAATGGAAGATGAATTTATAGCATTCTTAACTACAGTACAAGAGGCTAAGTGGCTTCATCGATTTTTAGTGCATTTGGTATGCAAAATTAATCCAGTGATCATCAACTATGATAGTTAAGCTTCAACTGCTTATACTAAAGACTCTAAATTTCATTGTAAAACAAAGCACACAGATACCAAGTATAATTATGTGAAAGTTATAATTGAACGAGGAGAAGTGAACATGAGATATATATCTACGTGAGATATGATATTAGACTCAATGATAAAGCCAATTTCCAGAGATGTATACATTGGGCATATAAAGTCACTAAGACTACGTAGATGATGAAATGTACTGATAAATATTTCTCTATGTATATTCACTCATTATAATGTCATATTTTGGATATAATGTATGATGAAGATTATACATTGTGTATCATTTGATTCATGAATATATGTGTTTTGCATAAATATATTTTGGGATGAATCACAAATATATGAGACATATTATAGATTGGCTTCCTCATATGGGAGATCACCTCTGGTGTTTATGCTCACTAGAGATGAGGCATGTTTAAAGTTCATTATCTAGGTGATAACTGAGAGCGAGAAACTTAAACTATAAATGTCGTAAGGAAATTGATTCAACAAAGTTTGTTAATCACTATATCTGTCTTACGTTACCAGATGTGAGTTTTGAAAAAGTTTTTAAGTAGATAAGTGAACTCAAGTTAAACATTAAGTATGTTTGAACTATCATCTTTACGATATTTCTTGAATGAAAGATGTTCAAGTTAAATGAAGTGGGTAAATAGTGTAACATATGACTCATACCATGTGTGCACAACTGACCATAAAAAGGGATTAATGTAAGTCGCCAGATCTTATATTACGTTGCGAGAGACCTTTGAGATTGAGAAAAACCTTATCATATACCTTAAAAAGAACCTCATCATATATCCTTATAGCTCTTGCTTTATTCTCGAGAATTGAATTTAAGGTTTGCTACTTTAATTTATTACCAAAAGATCATGCAAGATGCAATCCTATGGAATAATTCTAGGAAAGCAAATTAAATTTAATTAAAAAAATTGAGAACAGAAGAAGGTCATTTATTTTTTTTAGATCAATGACTCTCATGAAAAATATTCATAGATGGTTATCATCATTTTAGTAGAGAACTTTAATATAGTCATGACATAAGAAAATAAATGAGATCAAAGAAAAGTGCAAATGCGAGATATGACCTGGGGTATAGCATACAATATCTACTCAAAGACTCATAAGTCTCAGGATCAATTTATTCATCGAGATGTCATATACTCCTAACAAATATATGACAATATGCTCTCGTCGTATGCTAGTCACACCGGTTATTGAACAAGTATGAGGACTGTAGATTTTTTAATAAGATTAAGCCCACCATGTATGAGTGGGAGATAATGACTCCCATGAAGGGTATTATGGTCAATGCTCTTGAAATAACTACCAAAGGTAGTTAAGTTTATTGGTTGTATATGAAACCCATATGAACGAAACGTTAAGAAGATATATATCTGCGTATATTTGATTCTTCTTATTCTTCCATCAAGTTTACACACAAAAGAAGATCTCTGCAGTAAAACTAGTAACAAAAGTTCTTTAATCAGTGGAACTATAATAAGAATCCAAGTACGTGATTCTTTGTTTTATATGCATATGAAATAATCCTGATTAACATAATCTACGTGATGATGTTTTATAGTATATAAACATTAATTTATATCTAAAATGTACAACATTTAATCATATTCTACCGTTAAGATTTGTTTTAATCAAAAGTGCTAGTATTTTTAGCATTATGCATGCTTCTTCCTTTTTTGTAATTCTTGCACGCAATCAAACTTTATCTAATGTGCCAAGAAACAGCTATCTCTTACATACAAACAAAGAATGTAAAATAATTGATTATTGAGATTTCGAGTGTATGTTAACACCTCATTTCTCAATTGTAAAAAGAAAATAGACACTAAATAAGTTGCAAAAACATGGAGTTATTTTTTCAACTAAACATTGTAGTACGTTTAAACAATTCATCAAACCTCATCGCAAATCAATGTTCAAGCACCTTTGTATTTTTTTACCAATGCCTCAAGCACCGTCCCGCCGCCGAGGCTAGAAAATGGCCCAAGTCATGCAATATATGATTGCGTTTTTGTTCAATTCCAGTGTTAATGTATTGCGTTGAAATTTCAAGTTGCGGTTCCCATCGTTAGTTTAAGAACCTAGTCCCAACCTGTCCATATTACCCTGTGAACTGAAGCTTATCATCAAATGTTTTTTCTGCTCGGCTTTGTTTCTTAGTTGTCTAATTGTGAACCACACCTCCTAGTTTTCACATCCCACAATGCCAAGTGTACACTTCTCTATGATTCAACACGCTTCCACCTTTCTTGGAATTTCATGTCAGGACACACCATAGTGTCCTCACCCTGCCATAGCCTATCTCTTATTTAACCAGAAACCTGCGGAATTCAATATCAACACTCCAAATTCAACCGTCTCTGCGACAAAAATCCCAGAACCATCAATCTTTCACCTTGGAAATTAAAAAGCTTCCACTAGAGAATGATCCATGGATGATACAGGATCTCCAAGACAAGTTTCAGGTTGGTCTTTAAGACAGGCTACAGAAACAGGGTCTTTCTTCACCCCACTATTGTTCTCGCTCGCAGGTGCAGTCGCCACGTCTATGGCAATAATAGCATACCATTTCATAACGGTAAAGTATTGCATTAGACGGCGAAGAATGGCCGTCTCACAATACTCCAGGCCAGAACAAGGAAATCATAATCAAGTGTCTCATGGGCTTGAAAAGCATGTTCTTAATAAGATCCCAATCTTCTCTTATTCAAGAGGAAATGACAAGTTTCTACGATTAGATCATGTACAGTGTGTCGTTTGTTTAGCTGAGCTGAAGGAAGGTGATGAGGTCCGCTCGTTGCCGTATTGCGGGCATTTATTTCATGTCACATGCATTGATCATTGGTTCTTGGCACACACAACTTGTCCTATTTGTCGAGCTCCAGTAACCTACACCGCAAATGAGACTACTCCTGACGTGGGAAGGGATCGTCATGATCAAGAGACTCAAACCTCGGCCGATTTTCTTGAACATAGAGATGCGGACGAGGGATCAAGAGTTTTGCTTCGACATTGCGCATCCCTTGTGTTGCCTAGAGAAGGGAAAGGCCAATCGATTATGAGACTGACGCGATCTTTCTCTGCGGATCGGAATTTTGTGATCATCGACATTCAGAGAGACAGTACTGAAAAGGCTCCATGTTCGTCTTCATCATCCTCTTCTCTGAAAGCTGACATTATTATGAAAAGTAAATCAGTTAGGGGAATATTACTGGCCCATCAATTAGATTGCATGCCTTCAAGGTTATTGAGATCCTTCTCACAACTGCAGACGGACCGGAGCACAGTTGTGGCTAATGGAAATTTTCCTTAGAATAATTTATAGTAATCGTTTATTCATGATTACTTGTACGATTACGCTCAGTCGGCATACGTTGAACAGAATCATGAAACATCAGTTGGATCTTAGACAGTTTTGAACTGCTCCAAGTGGATTTACTCGCTGAGCCGATGTAATTGTAGGTGAACATTATTTAACATTTAATTTTCATATTACTTGTTATATTAAAGTTATATTAAGCTACCAAATTTAAATTAATTCAATTGAACCGTAGAAATTTAATTTACTTTAATTCAAAAAGTGAACGAGTCCAATTTTAATATCAATCACTCATCGTGACAAAATCATATAATTACTCGATTATACCAAATTACAATATTTATGGAGATAACATTCTTATCTATCTCAAATTTTATCTAATTATCATGAGCTGAAGTTAAACTAATTAGGTTACCTCATGATCTACGTGTCCTTATGACATGAAGTGATTATAATACTTCATTGTTGTAAGTCAATTTTCAAGCTAAAATTCCACTCTTTTTGCCGCTCAAGATTTTTATATTTTCAAGATATTTTCTATTTTGTTATGATTCTAGTTAGTCACATTTTGTGTTTTTAGGATTTTTGGACACATTTAAGGACTTGAAACTATCAGTGTAAGAATAAATAAATAAATATTCAAATTTCTTCCATTTATTTTTTTCAATTTTCGCATCAGGCTTAATCAGTTGGTATTAAAGTAGGATGACAACTGGTGGTCATGATAATGGTCTTTGTGATAATGACTAGGAGGTTAACGCCCCACGTCTCTTGAGGATGAAGCATTGCAACAATTGGAGCAATATATGGAGCAAAGGATGGATTCATATTTTGACATTTTGAGGAATGGTTTGACAAAATCATCGAATGTCTAGATGTTTTTGATATTGATGCACATAAGAGGTAGAATGACAATAGAAGACCGAGAGTAGAGATGGCTCATGATGATCCTATTGTTAGACTTATTTCTATTCGTAGACAACTTGTCTTTGATGATGATTTAGAAGAAGAAGAAGATTTTGAACCAAATTAGTTCAATCATTATCTACCATATAAGGCTAGAGAAGAACAAGCACCTATGGAGGTGATGGTAGGGATGTAGGAGATTTCAGGTTGAAAGTAGACACTCATTCTTCAATGAAAGCTAGGGAATATAAGAATTCTTGGAATGGGGTTTAGAGATTGATCGTTTGTTTGATTACCTAGAAACTCCACTAGAGATGCAGGTTATATTGACGATGTGTTGCCTAAAAGTGAGGATCCTGCCCAAACCTAGTATAGTATGAATATTTTTACTAAAAAAAGAATTCTACCCTCAGATTATGAGTTAATCCTATCTGAGTAATATCACCATTGTCAATAGGGTAATAGATATGTTTATGAATATATTGCATATTTTATTGAGTTAACAAAAAGGAGTAATCTTTTTAAATTTGAAAGGCAACAAGCTACCAAATGTTTATAGGAATTGAGATCAACCTTAAGAGATATAATCAAGGTGTAGGTTATACAAACTTTAAGTAAGGCCAAGAATATGGCTTTAAAGATGGAGCTAATGCAACAAGAACCTAGCAGGATGAATAATAAGGGCTAATGGGTCACAAGGTCTGAAAAGAGGCTTAAGACTCATAAGAGACTCTTGCTTGTTGTAACAACAATAATGGATGGTTCTATGATGACAAAGTAGAAGGTAAACATATAATAAATGAAAGGAAAGATAGGGAAGGGAGTGCAACAAAGAATCAATGTAACATCCCGTCACCGATGGGATGTGTACAGTTCATTTCATACGTATTTTTACATGTGCATGCATTATTGAATTATGTATAATTGGCAATTATTGTACTGGCATTCGTACGTACATACATATATGACATATTTCCGGTTTGATTTGGATAACTTGGATTTGGAGAGGATTAGGGCATGTGTGATAATTAAGTTAAATTAGGCTCGAGAATTGAATTTGAGTTAGAAATGAAAGTTAGGAAATTGAATTATGAAATTGGAATATATGAGTATGAGTTTTCTATTTTTGAGGATTTAAAGGAATTTTTCTAGAATTTTCGGAGCAATAGGTCCGGACTGGAAAATTTATCAATGACTGGTTAATTGGATTTTCAGTTTCGAAATTGATTATCCAATGGCACGGACAGATTAGAAATTTGATTTGAGAAATTAGGGTTTAGCCATTGGAATTCGAGAGAAATTAGAATTAGAAATTGGATTGAAGTGGTTCGGATTTGAACTTGTGGCAATTAGATTTGCCAAACAAGCTCTTATTTCCTTAGTTTATAAACTCTTACCTTTGAAAATTTGTTTCTACGATGCTCCTCCCTTTCTGAAAGAAAACGTGGGTTTCCTCTTGATTCTTCTTCCTCTTTCCATCATCGTGGATCTTCCTCTTGGATTGGTTTCTTCTTCTATCTTTGATCTCTTTCTTTGGCTTGAAATTGGAGAACATGACATTTGAGTTTGAGTTTGGTGTTGCCGTGGGTGTCGTGGGTGTTGATTTGGCTTAAAACTTGGATTATCTTGGTGATTTGGAAGGATTAGAAGTTTAATCAAGTAAGTTCCTACTTATTTATGTTTTAAATAGTTAGATTTGAGTTAGATTTGAGCATTGAATTAAGGTATAAATGATTTGAAAATTTAGAAGTTTCGGAAGATAGGGTTAGGAAGAAATTTGGTGATTTTGATTTTGGGTAATTGTTGAATAATAGTTATTTGGTGGATCTAAGCTTAGGAATGAGTTGTGCTAAGTATAGAAAATTGTTTTGGAATGTTTAGAAGGGAAATGAATGGACTTATATCATAAAATCTGGAAAATTTCTGGGTTTCGGATGCAAATCTGGGGTCGCACGTCGCGACGTGTGATGAACACGCCGCGGCGAGCCCCCCTTCTTGCACGTCGCGACGAATATTTAATTCGTACGTCGCGACGAGCTGATTTCTGGCACACGCCGCGACGAGTGAATGGGTGCGCCGCGGGGAGCGGATTTCGCCTGCACGTCTTGACAAGCAGCAACGCGCGTAGCGACGAGCAGAAGATTTCACGCCGCGGCGAGGGATCAGGCGCCGCGGCGAGGAATGCTATTTTCTGAAATTGTGATTCTTTGAGGCTTTAAGAATTGGGGATTTAGGAATTTGATGATTCAATTGGTTATGGATTAAACTCAATTGGAGATTATGAATTCGGGATTTAGAATTTGAGATCTGGAAATTCGGATTTGTGTCGGAAATGTCATAACATGTATAGTACGTAAATTATTCGATACATATGCATCATTGAGTATTGGAATTGATACAATTAGTAATATTATTTATATTGTGATTGTTATAGAGGCTCAAGTGGATCGTCGATCGTCCGACGTAGGCGAGATTTCCTGGCAGTAGCTCGGAAGTTAGAGGTGAGTAACCTAGTTGGTTTCTCAACCTTTATGTGTTTAATTCTATGCAATTATGCCATGAGGAGTTAAGGAAGGATTATGTGTGATTGTTTTGATTGATTTCGGACCACAGGTGTTCGAAATATTTGAGATGTGTTATAGAAGTGTAAATTGTGCATTAATTGTTAATAAGTGGTTTCAAATGCAAATTGGATAGTGATATTAGGTTGTGGCACGATTTATGGGATTGTAACATGTGCATTCATGCCATTATGCATGATCAGATAATTGACAGTTGTGACCGGTGCAGCCACCGTATTCAGAGCTTTAAGCTCAACGCACAGGGCCTCGTGCCCAACGATTTTCAGAGCTTTATGCTCAACGTATCAGGGCTTTAAGCCCAATGTTTCAGAGCCAATGACTCAACGTAAATGAGCTCAGGCGCACGGTGACAACAACGTAACAAAACGGAAAGTGTCACATATGCATTGTATATGAATGATCAAATGTGAATTGCATGAAAGGCGAAATGCCTTATAAATGTGAACTTGCATCTATGAGATTTTCTGATTGTGATATATATATGATATTTTATGAATTGTTTGATTATGCATGAGTTGGGTGGACCATCGATGATGGTTTCTCATTGAGTTCGCAAACTCACCCAACATTGAAATTATTTTTCAGGAATTGACGTGTACCCCGTTAGTGAAACGGGAGTATGATTACTGCAAGAGAGTCAGAGTTTAAAGTCGGGATCAGTTCACGTCTGCATTTGAGTCATTCCAATTTTTATGTAAATTTGTAATTCCACAAGAATTGCACTGTTATTGAAAAAGGCCCTAATTGATTAATGCTATATGGTAAATTGATTATTGAAATAGTGTTTTGACTGAAAATATTTTTGTATCGCGGGCCTAAATGGTTTATTGATTTATGCGCACTCGATTGTTTTCAAAAAGAAAAATGTCATACTGGGTTTTTAATTAATTTGACTGCTCTAGCCTACCTCCCTCGTGGGGCACTGGCTCGGATATCACCATTGATATCGAGTTCGGGTCTTGCAGGAGTGGGATGTTACAGTTCTGTTGCAGGTCCTCGTTTCACGTGACATCGCGGGCAGGTTACGGCTCGGTTAGACATCGTGTTCTGTTCTCCTTCTTGGAACGACGCTTTCCCCTTTACCAATGTTATGCACCTGCCTTTTTTTAAATATGATCATCGGCCCCTCCTCCTCACTTTTATTAGTCCTGACCCTCATTCGTCGTTACAACGTCCGTTCCGGTTTCAATAAGCTTGGCTCACACACGAGGATTTCGGTCGAGTCATTGCTGAATGTTGGCTCCCGTTTTCGGAACCTAACTGCATAAACTGAACCATAACACTATCACCTTTACTCTGATACTGATACCATATCTGTTGGACCTCATTTCCAGAGTCCAACTTTCGGAGTCCTGAAGCCTTGTGCTTATTACCGTGCAGGGTCATTAGCTGTCATTCCACCATCGTGGTGAGCGCACTCTAATTATGCACCAAAATCATAAGTTGAATTATTCATACAATTTGTAGCCTTAAGCCTCGAGTTCGTTTTGAAGTAACAATCACCTCAAACGGAGGTATATAACTCAAAATATGCTTAAGAGCTCATACTTTAAACATGCTCTCCTAAACGACCTCTCATTCACTTTAATGAAAACATCCTCAATTAAACTTCAAATGGTACAAGTTTTTATGGAGAGGAATATATATGTCTTAGAAACCTATTGGTCCAAGAATCACCTCAATTAGAGGTCGTATGCGGGAGTTATGCCCAAAAGAATAGACTATGTTCACACCTAAAAACAAATTGAACCTCGTTTGGCGCGATTGCCATAACTTGTAATATAGATGTCGGATTGAGTTCGTTTTTCAACCATTAGAAATAAGACATCTAGAACTACAACTCTCATGAAGAGCACAAAACGAGATTATGCCTCCAACCATGTCACAAATCACCATATTTCCAGTAGATGTCTGTTTAACAGACATGAATCGAGTGCAGGATGTCAATTGACCCGAGAAAGTCTGTTAAACAGACATGCATGTCTGTTTAACAGACATTGACTAGCCAAGGGGTGTTTTTTCACGTGAGAATGTCCGTTTAACGGACTCCCATATCTGTTTAACAGACATTGGGGCTCCCCAAAGCCCCCAATGCCTCTCCAATGCTTCCAATCTTCAACCTTACATCATAAACACTTGCACACTTCACAAATTCACTCATT
>JANZLF010000005.1:40663744-40684919 GCA_026546835.1 Erythroxylum foetidum | reverse complement strand
TAAATTGTGAAAAATGTATGTTGTCTTTGTACTAAATATTATGATTTTTATTATTCCAATTTTATGATTTTTTAATATATACAAATCAAAATCTTGACTTATTATTATTAAAGTTATTTTGATTTGGAGCGTTCGCAAAAATCTACTCTTTATTTTTTTATTTTAAAGTTATATTTTTATGTGTTATACAACCCGATGGATATCCAAAAATTTGAACAACCCAATGGATTTGGATATGGGTAGTAAATCATAAAAACCGATGGATATGGATATAGATATGGATATGGGTTGAGTCATAAAAAATAGATATGGATATGGGTAGAGTAAAACTCGAACCGAACCCTACCCATTGTCATCCCCACTAAGACCTTGAGATTGCAATAATATCAGGAGAAATTGATGTATCAAAATTTCATTTTAAAGCAAAAGGAGAGGCTACATTGGATCAAAGAAAGGGATTCCAACACCAAGTTTTTTCCGACTTCTCTTCTTACTAGGAGAAACACTAATATAATCTCTGAGCTGAAGGGTAATAACGGGAATGTGATATCCGAACACCAGGAATTAACCAGATTTGTCAGGGGATATTTTTTATCGTTATGGGAACCTTAGGTAGTTAGTAGTAGGGTTTCAATTTGAAAGATGTACTGCATTCCAACCTCAACTAAGCACAGTGGACATGCTTACAGCTCCCTTCTCTCCTTGAGATGTCAAAGAAGCGCTTTTTATTCTTAATCCTTCAAAATCTCCTAAACCTGATGTTTTCAATATGAGTTTTTCCAAAGAAATTGGAACATTAATAGTCAAATTTTTAGTGATGCAATATTGAAATTCTTTTCCTCTAGTCAAATGCTAAAGAAAGTGAACCATAGCTTCATTTGTCTCGTACCTAAGAAGAAACATCCTTCTTCTATTTCAATTTTAGACCCATTTCTCACTGTACCATAATGTTCAAAACAATCGCTAAACTTTCGGCTATCAGACTTAAACTAATTTTGTCAGAGATCATTAGCTTAGCTCAAGGGGCTTTTTTTCCTGGGAGAAGTATAGGTGATCACATATTACTTCTTCAATAGTTAACGGGGGATTATAAGTCTAATAAAATTATTAACAATTTTTTGATGAAGATTGATTTTTTCAAGGCTTATGATAGCATTAGTTGGTCTTTCTTGCAAGCATGATTGGAACCTATAACGGTGCCAAATAAATTTAGTTATTGGATTATGCAATGCATTCAATCTACTTCTCATAGTATTTTGGCAAAGGGTATTACATCACTTCCTTTTAACATTGCTAAAGGTATTAGGCAAGGGGATACACTCTCCCCTTACCTATTCACCCTAGCCATGGAAGGTTTATCTAGACTTATTTCTAAACTAGTGGAATGTAATGGTTGTTTTCAATTCCATTATAAATGTGGTGCAATCTCATAATCTCATTTGATTTATATAGATGAATTGATCCTCCTATGCAAGGTCGATACTCCCTCAATTCAAATGATGTTGAATATGTTGCATACATTCTCTAATTGGTCTGGCATCACCTAAGCTTCCTCTTAGCTTTGGATATCTCCTTTATAGATGGGTTCCCACTTTCTTATTAACTAATTTTAGCTCCTTTTTGACCTATTGAAGTTTCCTCATACAAGTGGACACCTTATGTCCTTAAGAAGTTGTGGAAATAACTTTATGGACACATTCTGCAAAAACCCTCAACCTTAATTAAAGGATTGTTAAACTAAAAAAGGACCATCTTCTTTTAGTTTTAAACAAATTGTAGATTTAGATAGGGGAACGATCTAAGAATTTTGTATTGGAGAACAAGCTTTTACTCTATGGGGAAGTTCTAAGCCATAATTTATTCACTATAGCCAAATACATCTTTCTCAATAACTACCTCTCTTTCTATTCATTAGATCAGATGTAGAATTGCCCCTCTATCTTTAGATCAGTCACTTGTATCTCACTTGCATATTTAATAAAATCTTTTGAATAGTTTCTTAAAATATTCCCTTTAGCCTTGAATAGGTATAGTAAGCTATTAAAGTGCCTAGTGATCAGTCATAAATCAGTTACAACACTTTCTAACTCCTCTAGCTTGGACTAACACCTTATCCTTTGAAATGCATGGTTTAAAGTATAAACAATGCTGCCTATATTCATGTTTTATCTTGCTTAAAGTGAACACTAAGGTGTATAAACTGCTTATCCATAATTTTGTTAGTAGTCTCCACCAACTTTAAATCAAAAACCACAATTATCCTGCCATTATAGTAATGATTGCGGTTAGATAAGTATCTCTAGTTTTTTTTCAAAAAAAACCATCTTTTAAATGTTATTTAGCTTCAACTTGGTTTCTAGTAGTCTCACTAAATATGGATTTGTTTCTTGCAAAAAATTCAATAAAAGAATATGCTTATTTAGACTATTAATACCCTTACATTCCATGCTAGGATAGTTATGTTTTAGGAGATTCTTCTTTATTTTTTGTGTAACTCGTTGATTTCCTTATTAAGATGGTATGAAAGTCAATCTCCTCCTTGATAAATGTCTTGCTTATGCTTGATCCAATCTCCTTACTTAGGGTTAAGGACTGCTCCAAGTTAACTACCAATTCAGTGCTAAGTTAGCTCTCACGTTGTTCAATTTTGATGCATGTTTCTTCCTCTCCTATCTGACTCCTTGACTCTGTGTCCACTTCATTCTTTTCATTAGTGTCTTCAATTTTTGTTGCATTTCCATTTTCCTTTACGTTTTGCATTGACTTGGTCCTTAACTTCTTCATTATGATCTTCGTCGAGCAATTTTAATGAATGTCCACTTTTTAAACTCTTTCCTGTCAAGAGCCAAAATTCCTTGGTGTGGAATTCCCTAATTCTAAGAATAGGTTACTAGGACCTTGTCGTTAAATAACCTATCCTTTTTATCCAGCCTCGAGATTATTATAACATCTAGGACTTGCAATAATAGGATACAAATTCTTACAAAACTCACCCTACTCATTCTTATTGCAACGTCATCCATACATAAGGGCTTCCCCACATAGCGTGCCAAGTGACTCAATTTTCTCATTATCGTGTACTCAATCAATATACTATGAAAGTTTATATATTGACTCAATCCTCTCGTTATCCAGTACTCCAACAAGATACTATAAAATTTTATCTATAAAGGTAGTACTTCTGTTTTAGATTGTGGAAGGATATGCTTGGCTTCCACATTTATAAGAACAAGGTTTGTCTTTATGATGCCAAGGATTGGATTATAAGATCTTATATGCCATGCTCACTGATTCAAATCTAAATAAAAACAAATCTTCCTCATTCACCATGGTTTCTTGTAAACCTTACGTGAGAATGGCCTCCCACTTGAGAGCTCCTTCTTTGAATGTCTCTTTGTTAAGGGAAATTATGGCTTTCCCTTTAAAAATTAAGTGGGTAGTAGTGAATTTTAAGAGCTCTCGTTGAATCACCTAGGACCTAAACTTAGGTCTTCCTAACACTAGAAGATGGTTTAGTAATAGCTTTTTTTTGTTCAAATTTATGGTGTTTAGATGTGTTTTTGTTAGGTTGTAAGATTTTCAGAGTTAGTGTTCAAACTAAATGAAACTAAAATGGGAAACTCTGGCAAAGAAGGGTGTAGCGCCCCCTTACAGTAGGGTACGCACCGAGACGCCCATGAGTCGTGCCAACACTATCCCACAGAAAAGAAGTGCTACCGCTCGCAACTATCACTAAATACTCGCATGACATCAATATAATTAAACCGCATTAAGAAAAATCACTAAAAATTTAAAACCACAATAATACTCTTTCATTATATCAATCCAAAATATAGACAGTCTATCAGTCCCCTAAAGTCTCAATACAATAACCTAAAAAGGAAACTGATAAAAACGTCTATACTAGGTCATCCTCAAAAGAATCGCCTCAGCTGACCGACCTGTGTGCCATCGCTTCACTTGACCAAGCACTTGCACTGCAGGAAAACTCTGACACGGGAGCTAAGAGTCTACTAACGTTGTCCTAAAAAATATTAGCAATGTTGGGTGAGTTTGCGAACTCAATGAGAAACCATCATCGATGGTTCACCCAACTCATGCATATACATAAGATATATCACAATATATTACAAAGTCTCAATACACAATCGGAACACTATCAGACACTTTACACATTTTCACCACAACATAAATCTGATACATCACTGAGCAATCATCACTTAATACACGCACTTTCACTTTTCACATTACAATCTGATGCGTAATGCATGCCACTTCTTATTTTATGTCTGTGTTGTGACTGAGCGTCAATATTCGCATTTTTGGCGAGTAGGAGAGCCCCCTGGGTATGCACTACTGCCCACTCACTTTAGGAATAGGAGAGCCCTCTGGGTATGCACTATTTCCCTTTTTGGCCTTAGGCCCTTTTCACTGATAATCGAGCTTAAAGCTCTGATCACTAATTGCTCCAGTCACAACTGTTAATTAAGCGATTCTAATCATGCCTAGCATGCACTTACACTTGCACATTCAATGGCACATGTATCGATCAATTCCAGTTATAACATTCATCACATTTACTCATAATCATAGCACATTTATTTCACATTTATAACACTCACATGGACAACAATTCACACATTCACAGCACATTTAATCACACAAAGATTGAGGAACCAACTAGGTTACTCACCTGTAACTTCCGAGCTACTGCCTAGAAGTACCAGCAATATCCGTGGACTGACGATCCAACGACGCCACTATAACAATTCAAACGCATTCTCATCACTATATGCTCAATCAATTAAATTCACTAATGCACATGTCTATATTCAAAATAATATGATGCATGATCATGATTTTCCAGCGCTAAAATCCAATCCCACTATCTCTCGCTTCACAACCAAAATTCACTATTCACTAGGTCCATAACAACTATCAATTTCATAATTCTCCAGTTTAAACTCAAATTAGTCAACACATAACCCTTAGGTCACTTAAGGAACCATAATCAGCTCTCTTTCGATGGTTGAGAACTCGCTAATTTAAAATTCGAACTCTTATAATTTACCTCACTCAAAGACCTCTTTCTCTAGATCATAACGAATCAAGAATCACCCCAATTGGAGGTCTACACCAAAAGATATGCTCTAAAAGCCCAAATCCATCTCATCTCAAATTCCTGTCCCTCGCCGCGACCTACAGCCTCTCGCCGCGGCGAACAACTCTTCTCACGCCTCGCCGCGACGTCAACGCAGGAGCTCGTCGCAACGTGAAATCCATCCGCTCGCCGCGACGTCTCCTACTGCTCGTCGCGGCGAGCACGCTTTTTCTCGCCGTGATGTGGCCTGCTCCAGACGTCGCGACGTGCGACCAAACTTCATCTTCTCCGATCGTCATTTTCCGCCATTAACACTCTTAAAACCTCCATTAAACACATTCAACTACCCTATCTAACTCATTTATTACCATAAATGTCATAAATAACCATAAATATAGCATTAAACACAAGAAACTTACCAAAATCAAAGATCGATCGGTAACCCTAAAAATCGCAAACGTCTGAAATCCTCCAAGCTCAAACTTCCACTGATTCCACTCTCAACCCAAATGAAATATCACCAATTCTCAATCCATAAGCAAGGCTGCCTCAATAAGAAGCAAACAACAAAATCTCCAAGGGGGAAAAGGTGAGATTGTCGACGGGGAAGAAGAGAATGAAGAAGAAAATGTTTATCTCCCAATCTCAAAATCATTTATATAAATACACAAGGGTTAATTTCAACTGAGACTCAAAATCTACAAGTTCTCAAATCACTTAATTTCAATCTCTAATTTCAATGGCTTATCACAATATTCTTAAACTCACAATTCTAAATTTTCCAAGTCATTTACCACTCACTTTCGAAACCGGAATCACAATCATCAGTCTCTAGCGTTTTCTTAGTCCGGACACATAACTCTAAAAATTTCAGAAAAATTCTTATAATTCCTCAAAAATATAAAACACTCGATCTCAAGCTCAATTTTCAATTCTCAATTCTCTAGAATTCAATTCTTACTCTAATTCCACTCAAATTATCCCTAATTTTACTTTAAATCGAATCTAACTCAATTTTACAACCCAATTATTCTTAATCAACCACAATTCACATAATTGTCTCGAATTCACAAATCAACTCATAATCACAATTTAAATGCTGGAACAATCATGAATGCATGTCACTATGTATATGCATGTGCAAAATGATCTATCTCAGAGGCCACAAAGTACTCGATCACTAAACATGCAATCACGACACTACCCGTACCAATATGCTCATCGCATCGGTAACGGGATGTTACAAAGGGGGCTAGGTTGGTTTGACAATTTTAAAAAGGTGGAGAAAAATAACTACGAATAAGGAAGTATTTTAAAGAGGCAAAAACATTGAAAAAGTTGAAACAATGAAAAGGAAGATGAAGAAGGGAAAACAAGCAACACTTGCTTGAGTTAGCTAGAAACTGGATTCAAAAGCATAAAGCAACTTAAAAGAGCTAAAGATGGGAAGCTTTGACAAGTTAAGGGATTGCATAGAAGAAACTAGAATAAGCTAAACCAAGGCCAGAGAGGAAAGGAATCAAGAAGTAGAAAGCAAAATCTAAAGCTTGGAATCTTAATAAGCAGTTAAAGACTCCAACTAGTCAGCATGCAAACCATGCAACCATAGAGAGAAGATAAAGCTTCTCTAGGAACTTGAAAGTAGAACTTCAACCAATTCCAATCTTAAAGACACACATACCTCAAGTTTATGTGAAGTCGTTTGACATCTATATATATCAAGTAAAAATCTTGAAGATACACATTTCTCAAATTTAAGAAGTTACTCAACATCTTAGTTTAAAAAGAAATAAAAGTTCATAAGCCCCTAATCTAAAAGTGTCATTTAATTATGTAGGTTTCACTTCTAAAATTAAAGTCAACAATTGAAATATCTTTTATAATTTGTAATTTTGTAAAAAGATTATCTATTATTAACATATTTATAATTGAGAGTGGAGAGAGAAAAATACAAATCATATAAATTGTTATCTAATTCAAACTTAACCTAATTATATTAATAGATAAGGTTTAATATTTATATTCGAGATTTGACTTTAGCTTTAAAATACATTTGAATGGAACTTAAGATAGTTCTTATCATTTATTTTTATTTTTATATATTTACGATAATATTAAAATTTATGAATTTTTAATGTAAAAATTGAGTTCAATTTGTCATTAAACCAACTCAGTCAACAATAACCGTCAAACATCGCTAATTCACGACAACAAAGGTTTGATTATCAATTGTGTTAAAAAAATGACAAGAAAATTATGTAATTTGTGCACGTGAGTACGACGACTTTAAATCTTCATTAGTAAGTAGATAAAACTCTTGCAAAGCATACCCCAAATTACTCGAGACTATTAGGAGTAGCGTTACCCACTGTTTTCTTTAAAAAGTGTGTTGTTTCCTGATCCTTTGAGCTACTGTACTTTCTTATGGGATAGCTACCTATAATCATGGAAGATGGAGCCCTTAATGTTGCCTACCCATTTTATATATAATATCGAGACGATTCATTTTTAACATTCACATACCCCTTTGGTTGAATCGTGGACGATGCGCTCCATTAATGTAGCCATCATTCCCACCTAATTAATTGGCTTCTTATTGGTCAACTTAACATGTTTAAGTTTCTTTGCTTATCCAGATCTCTTGTCCAATATTATGATTTCTTAATATGTTTAATAAATCTCAGCAATTTATTTATGTAAAATTTATGTAGGTTTCGCGTGGATTTCACGTAGGTCTCATAAAATAAATGATTGAGATTTCATGAGACAGAATAATATTGGATAGAGAATCTTGTCTATAATGCTAAGTTTTTGTTTAAATAACAGATGAAAACGAAGTAAAAGAAAAAAAATAAATAAAGTTAAGACAGGCTCGATTAATATTAATAAGTAAAGTGGACAAAAAGGGGATATTGAATATTTTTGGTTCAGTTGAACAATAATGACGGAAATTTGAATGCAGCTGTGTATATAGTAAGCAAAGAAAAGGTGAAGGTTATTTGAATGAACTACCCAAGTGGCGGGGGGACCCCATGAAAACTATAAAACAGACTCCACGAAGACTGGCTTTAAATTTTCTATAATTAATTGTCATGTACACATCGCAAATATCAATTACAAGCCTGCATTATTGCATCCTTCACCGAGAGCAGAGGATTTCGCTGTATATGGGACCCCAAACCCAAAAGTGAAACTTACTAACCCTTTTGTTTTTCTTTTGACACGCCGGAACGAAAGGGTCGGCACCTTGAGCACTTCGGTTTGGGGGTGAACGCTCTTTATGGTGTAAAATCACACTGTTGCTTCTTTCACAAAGCTTGTGTTGTGTCCCTTGTTGTATGTAACAAAAGAATTTTTTAAAAAAAGAAAAGAAAAAGAGTAGTTAAGTTTGTGTAAGAAATAATGGAGGCTTTTGGGTTGTGAATAATGAAATAAATATTTAATTCCTAAGAGCCAAAAGGTGCCCTATGAGGAATCCCTTTTCTTCTCCTTGCACTAGAAGAAGGTGGAGGAGGCGTGGAAGGATAAATGTCTTGTTGTGAGCCTGCACGCAATTCTTCACCCTTTCTTGATGAGACTATTCTTGATTTGCCTTCTCTACTTTCCATTAACACCTCATTCTTAGCCTCCAAGTTAAAGCTTGCATCTCCATTTCTCTTTATTCCTACAAGCTATACATACATATACATTTTAATTGGTTAATTGTCAATGAAAATGTCAAAACTGAACTATACAGAAAACAATTAGGTGAGGCAATGTCTATCATTAATTGGGTTTCCCTAAATGATTTAAAGAAAATTTTACCATGCCATATCTCCGGAAACAACAGTGAGATCATATGGAGTGGTTGATGATTGAAATTTGTTAGGGGTTGTTATCATCAAGTGGGACATGTCGTGACCTTTTGATGAGTTGAGAATGGAGTTGATGAGAATTATTGAGATGAATTTGAGAGAGAGAAGATGAGGTGATGAAGGCAATGCCAATAATTAGATGCGAAACCTAGCTAGTTACCTTACATCCCAAGGAGCAGAAACGAAAAGGGTCCAAAAGACTTCTTCCGCAAATTTCACAAATATGAGCAACTCCTTTCCCAGATTTTGGCTGTGGCCTCTCATTGAGAAACAACACTCTGGCACTGTTGATCACATATGTTTGAATCCCACTTATGTCCAATACCTTCTGTATCTCTGAAACTCTCACAACATCATGGTATGAAGATCTCCTTATCTGCATACACACCAACCACAGACACACAGACCAGTAAAACCCCATTCGCCATTACAATGACCAATGTTGACAAATAGAGAACCATTGAGAGGAATAACTAATTAACTCACCTGAATAACTTGGTGGTCCTTGTGCCTAGACGAACGACAATAAAAGCAAAATGCATCACCTTCACAGTCCAAACAGTACATATTGCATTCACTTCTGGCTGCATCTCCATGTGTCCGGCAGGCGGTGAAAAACGCAGAGCTAAGCAATGACTCCAACCATGGAGGAACCAACATTGTATCCTGTAAAGAACAGAAATTCGGAAGGACATTGCTTGAGTTAAACACAGAAAGAATTGGGCAATCAAAGGACTCCATTGCACATAGTAGAGAGGAGAGAGAGAGAAAATAACCACAACCAACATTACCATTTTGCTATCTGATGAGTTTGGACCAAATGGGATGGTTCCTTGAAACAATGTGATGATTGTGTGTTGCAAAAGGGCTGTTGTGGCCACTTGGTCGGAATGGAGAAGACTTGGAGATCAACAGACAGAGAGAGAACCAAACGATCTGTAACTTAGAAATTAACAACAAAACAACGCATGGACCTGATTAGCTGTTCACATAAAAAGATATCGTCCTAATATTCTGCCACGTGTGCAAGATCACCACGTGTCGACATCATATAGGGCTGCTCGCAGTTCCATACTCCGTTGAGGTATGCTGTGAAACCAAAGCATGATGAGAATATTGAGAAATTTTGGTTTATGATTGATGGCTTTTATCATTAACCTCAATTCTTATGTTTTCATGAAAAGGACAAATAAAGAATCATGTTTTGAATTCTATTCGAGTAAATATATATTTATGACTTAATTACTCCCACAAATACTTAGTGACGGTATGATTAAAGAATTTTATTAGAGATATTCAGAATTTTAATTTTAATATCAATATGATAATTCTTAGCTCAAATTAACTTAAGAATATATATAAACCTACATCTTAATTGTCAATTGACCATTGGGAATTTTAAATTCTATTATTTTAGCGTTAGTTTATAATTTGTATTTTAATTTTATAATAAACATTTAATCTCATTTTTTATATATCATTTAAAAATAACATTTTTATTAGTTCCCATATTTACCAGGCATTATTGTTGTTTTAATAGAGCTAATGTGATGTTGACCTTCCCACGTGCAACCCAAATTCTAACTAACGGAGCTTTTGTAGGGGAAAGAATCTGAAAAGTTAAGGGAACAAGAAAAATGGAAAGGAAAGTAACCTTTAGGGGAAGAAATTATGGTAACTCACGAAGGGACCTAACTCAAAACCATCCCTTCCCAATATGCAAATTAATAGAGTTAATTTCCACGTGTAAGAATATGATTTCTTTATAAAATATCCAACATTTTCTTACTTATTTTTTAAAGTTATATTTTTATATTAATGTGATATATATATAATAATAATAATTCTGAAATTATATTTAGAGAAAATTGAATTCCTAATAACATTATGAACGATATATTAACCCGAATTACTCCACCACGCTATTTGAATGCATAATTTATGTTTCATATGTGTCAAGAAAATGAGCAGGAAATTCGATTTTAATTTCAATTATTGAATTCTCTCTCTAGATCTGTGTGTTTATATATGTATATATCAACGGAAAAAGCACTATAGCTGTTTATATGGATTTGATGATACAGAATTGCCGGCTTTCATATATCCTTCAGAGTGGGTTCCAGCGTGCACCAGGAAAGTGTATACCCTACTCTGCCTAAACTCAACATATACTTATTCACCATTGAAAACATCAAAAAGGAAAGATTCAGCTATCCTCCATATTGATAGGGGACCACCATATAAAAATGTGACAATGTCCCATTAGCGTTGCTGTAATACGACATCTTTGAGCTGGATTAGATTTATCACAAACCTTTTTTTTTCTTTTAAATCAAACAAAAGAATCTGCGTTAATAAACCTTATCTGTAGCTAAAGCGGAAGAAATACAAGATGGGAAAGATAAATTCCAATAAACAAGACCTGATATAGAACTAACATTTCTCGCAAGAGTATGAGCTGCACAGTTCACAGATCTTTTACAAAAAAGCAAAATGAACATCATTTATGAAATTACAAAGAAGTAAGCAATCAATAGCCCAAACAGAGAAAAACATACGATATTAAGGACAAATTATTCAACATTCCGTTTTCACCTTCATTTGTTGGCATATATATGTTCCGAAGAATCTAATCTAGAAAATGTAAAATCATTGCATTGCATGGCCTTGAAAGGGTCGAAGTCGAACACCTTAATTTGTGTGGGAACGAAAGCTATGTAGAACATGGGAACTACTTGAACCTGAGTTTAACTTAATGATCCTACTAAGTAATCCAATTTATCCTCCCAAGTCCCATCATATTATTAGTTTACCTATAGTTGCGGCTACACCATATGATGCCACATGCATGGAAGTGCAAGTTTTGTTCTCGTTTACTTGGGATTGACTTTTCATTTGATCAAATCTAGCAAATTAGGAAACTAGTCATAAATGCACGTACCAAAAACATACATAATGCAAAAACGAGGTGACTAGCGAACTACCAATAGAGTGTCAACTTGATATTGATAACGGCGGTTCGATTACAGTACGTTTGGCGTTCTTTGTACTAGGTTAGCCATTAGTTAACTCAAGGAACAATGAAAAGAAAATACAATCTTTATAGAAACGTGTCGCAAACCAGACCTTAATCTATGTGAAGACACCCTTGTATATCTTGTGGCTGTAGTTTAACAAGATGATTAAAAAAAACACGTGCTTTTCCCAGAAACAAGAATGGATGAAAATTTTAACGGTAATAATGGTTCTATGTTCAGCGGCAATTTTAGTCGCTTGCTATTGCTAGACATTGATTATCAGAAGTGTTCTATGTTAGGAATTTAGTCCTTCCAAATTTACACTCAAAGATATTTAATAGACAAAAATATCAGAAAATAACAACACAAGAGAATTTACGTGGAAATCCCAATCCGGAGAAAAACCACGGGCACCGAGAAGAAAATTCACTATGTGAAAAATTCTTATAATCACACAATTTTTCTCTCACCCAATCCCCCAATACACTAACACACTCACAAAGAAATACACAAGACAAACTTTCCAACTCTCACCTCAAAAGAGGAATTTAACTAGAGTCAAATTTGTACTACAAATCTTTGACTTTGTTTAGTGCATCAACTAAGAAAGTAGCCACCTCCTTATATAGGTGAAAGCCTTGCCCCAATTGTTGTCCCCAACCAATATGGGACAACAAAGGAGCCAAACTCAATAGAGTAGTGTTATGGCTGGCAAAGCTAAGGATTATTAATATAACGAAAGTCACTGAAATATTTAAAGCTAATCTTGATCCGTATTCAACTACGTGATTAAGGTAATGATCTGGTGAGCAGTTACACTTACAGGAGCATCCATTGCCTTTGACCGTGAACCAATAATACCATATTGACTTGACAAGTGACAACATTAGTCCGGTAGCATTTACATACGTAGGAAGAACTATGGATTATTCAGGAACTTCTAGTATAAGGTGAACTCACCCGTGGTATTTCAGTAGGAGCAATTTCTTGATGGTGTTTCTTCGACATTGATGGATGATACTACAGTGCTTCTTCGACAATACGTCCAGATGATAAGGAAACAGAAGGACCAACTTGTTTAAGAAGAGCAAAGAATGAGAGCAGGATTAGTGCACCATGTATGGTGTTACTGCCAACTTAAAAGAATCGAAAAAGAAAGGCAGTTGACTTAAAATACGTCAACAAAAGCAAGAAGAAGAAATTTGGTGTCCACAGTTATAAGCGCACTTGGGAGGCTTATAAGTAAGCCTTTCTAGATGGTTTTATATTCATCCCAAATCTTCTTTTCTTTAGTTTAATTTCTACAATTTAAACAATGTTTCTTCTATTTTTTTGAGAGAAATAAGTGTTTCTCTTTGTCAAATAGAGAGAAGTTGTAACTCTTAAATTTCATAGTAAAATTTCTTCTTACCTGTGATTTTTATTCTAATTTGTTTAGGAAATTTTCACGTAAAATCTGTATACTTATTTCTTCATTATTATTTCTTCAATTATATTTAGCTACGGGCCTGCTCTAATCCAGTTAATTTTCTTAACAAGTGGTATCAGAGCGTGGTGAGAAAATTATAATGAATTTTTTGACACAATTTGTTCGATTTTTGGGTAACGATAGTGAAAGTTGATGAATAGAAAAATAGTGATAAGAAAGGTGATAACTATTCATGCATTTATTTTGAATTAAATACTGTAGCAGTCACTGTAGTTGAGCTGTAGTAATTGCATACTATTCACATACACGGTGCTATTCACTTATATCATACTATTTATACATATGGGTATTATTCATGTGAAATAGTGGGAGCAAAGTTTTGCTCTTGATAGAAGCAATAAAAATTTGAGATTGAGATGTTCAGTGAGAGTAATTTCTCATTATGAAAGTTGAAGATGAAGGCCATCTTGAGAAAAGATAACTGTTTTGCAGCCATCAACAAAAGGTCTGCAACATTCACAGATGATAATAAGGAATACTATCGCAAATCTTCTTATGGCATTAGCAAGTGGGATGTTGTCGAGCGTAGAGGATAAGAAGACAGCAAAGGAGATCTGGGATTATCTCACTAAGCTGTACGGGGCCAAATCACTTCATAACAAAAATTTTCTTAAGAGAAAATTGTACACTCTTTGGATGTCAGAATCTACTTTTGTGACATATCACATCAACACCCTGAATACTCTATTTTCGTAACTCATATCATTGGATCATAAAATAGAGTCTTAAGAATGTGCTAAGCTTATACTTCAAAGTCTACCAAATTCAAATAATAAACTTATCATCAATTTAACAAATAATGTCTATGTAGACCACCTAGTCTTCGATGATTTTGCAACTACTATTCTTGAAGAAAAAACTGACATAAGAACAAGAAAGACAGGCAAGCAACTGCACAACATGCAGAGGCATTGATGATGATGAGAGGGAAATTAATGAAATGTGGCCAAAGTGAGCACTACAATTATGGTAAGGGAACGTCAAGAAGTAAGAAGAATTTAAGATGTTACAACTGTGGAAAAAAGGGTCACACAAGGAAGGCTTGTCAGAATAACATAGATTCCAATTATCAAGGAAATTTAGTGAGAACTTCAAAAGATGATAATATCCTATGTTGTGAGACAGTGACGACAAATGAAAGTAGAAAAAGATTTGCTAGTGTATGCTTTTTTGACTCGATATGTGTTTACATTAGCTGGCGGGCTATAAGCAGGGTCTCAAAACTGTAGTCAATTGTGGCTACGTCAACAACAAAAGCAGAATATGTAACAACTACACAAGCTAGTAAAGAAGCAATATGGTTGAAAATGTAGTTGGAGGAGCTCGGGCACAAGCAATAGAAGATTTCTCTATTCTGTGATAGTCAAAGTGCCTTGCACGTTGTAAGGAATCCAATTTTTCATTCAAAAATGAAACATATACAAGTTCAATTTCACTTTATTCGTGATAAAGTGAAAGGAGTTGTGGATATGTGAAAGATTCACACTAAAGACATCCTTGCAGATTTTATGACGAAAGCGGTCAACACTGATAAATTTATTTGGTGACAATCCTCTTGTTACTTGATGGAGACATGAGCAACATGGAAATGATAAGGAAGAAAGAATGGAGTGAAGATCTTATTGATTTTCAATCAAATCTTCAAATGAAATATTCTTACTACCAACTTAAAAGAGTAAAAAAAAAACGAAGGAAATCAACTTAAAATACGTCAACAAAGGCAGTCCACATGCAGGCAGAAAGAAGAAAAACAAAAAAATGGTAGCTGTAAGTGATTGTTAATAGCTGCAAGCCTGCCTGAGAGGCTTATAAATAGGCCTTACTAGATGGTTTTATATTCATCCCAAATCTTCTCTTCTTTAGTTTAATCTCCATAGTTTAAAGATTGTTTTTATTATTTCTTGAGAGAGTTAAGTCTTTCTTCTTGTAAAATAGAAGTTGTAACTCCTAAATTTCACAGTGACGTTTCTTGTTCTTGTCGGTGGTTTTTACCCTAATTTGTTTAGGAGTTTTTCACGTAAAATCTGTGTATTTATTTCTTCATTATTATTCCTTCAATCCTATTTAGCTGTGAATCTGCTCCAATCCTGTCAATTTTCACAACATATAAAAACTTGTATTTTCATGCATGTAATGAGTGATTGTGAACGTGGGAAGAGATAGGACGAAAAATTACAGCTTGTTTCAAATCCTAAGTAATATCAAAGATGCTTGATTCGGACTTTTTCAGCATCAAATCTTCTGTACTACTTAGCCTATTCTAACTCTGTTTCCGTTCTAAAATGATGTCATTTTATGTGCCGTTTTAGGGGGAAAACAAGGTTAAAATAGATTAAATGATACGGAGGATCTGACCCCGACTTTTTAGCAGTGGAAATATTTCTGCAACTTGTGATGTAGTCTTACTGATCACATAATGCCTGGAAATATTTTTAGACCATTTAAGAAATTGACATGTTCCCCTTCAGTCCATGCGTTGCCTAAACAAATCCGAAGAGAACAGTAGATGAATTGTAAGCATACCCTTTTGGACAACCGTGGCAGCTCTCTTAGGACCCTCCTGTGCACCAGTGTTTACACCGAATAACATCACCATCTTTTTCACAAAGTAAAGAGACACTTGATTTTGTTGTATATAAGCGAGAGAGAAGAGGAGAAGGTAACAAAGCATTCATGCCGCTTCTGGCAGATTATTACCTCCATATTTATTCTCTCTTTTCTCGTGTTTTTAAGACGGATGCTTCCAAAACAAAAATTTGGCTCAGTTTTCCCATCACTCCACATCAAATATCCTTCAAACAATTCCAACCCCATGTTTTAAAACGCCTCCAAAGAACAAAAATGAATTCTTCTCAAATGAATCATTAGTTTAATTTAGCGTCAATTACACCATTTACTAGTAGTAACTCGGTATAGATGAAGTTCAAATACTACTAAAAGAAATTTAAAAAAAAAAAAACAAACGAGAGAGAGAGCCGCAAACCTAAACCCTAATGATAGGGAGGACAAACTTTGTCAAAGGTTGGGGATGAAACCGTACAAAATTATGAACTGAGAAGTCACTTGAAATTTTAGATTTTGATCCATCAAATCAAAAGGACTGCTCTAGACAAGCATCTACCAGTGTTATATTCCTCTCTTCCCATCTCCATTATTTTTTGGAAATTCCTGTTGACTCCACATTTCCCATCTCACAATGTTCCTATAACCCAATTCAACTAGAAAAGCAACCTCTGGTCATCAGCATCATAGCACTTACGAATGACCATGGACGAAGGAATAATTGCATCATTCTGCTCCAACAGCCTTGTACTTGTTAAATCAGAGTTTTCAGTTGTTATTGCATACAATAATGGCACCAACGAAGTTGCTTATCTTTGAGAATCACAGTATTGGGGGAACTCACATTGGCAAGGTCCTCTTCTTACCTGCAAGGTGCAAATTTGATATTTAAGCAAGCCAAGTAGAAACGACAAATCAAACACTATAGTCACTAACCTTACGGAACGTAAACGATACCCTCCTATTATTCCTCCTCACTGCATGATCATTCACCATGTCAATCTGCAAATGAAGCAAATAATCTATCAGTTAGACTCAGAAGCTCAATGCTAAAACAGAAACATGCTGCGTAGGCATACTAAAATAACTCCATTCATGTAGTGTAGCACTAAATAGAAGGGAGGGAGAGATGAAAAGTACACAACAAATAGAGTCCGAGAGACTGAAACATGAAAAATAGAAAACAAAGCGAAGCAAAGATTCAGGCAGACAAGAACAGAAGCTCACTTAGACCAGGCTCTCCTACAAATATTCTTCCTCAGGGCATCAAACAAAGGATGACCCAAAATGATCCTAATTGTTAATAGTAGTAGTGCATAATTCAGTACCTTGCATCTTAAAGGTAGTAGAATAACACCCAGAGGTAAAACGACAACTGAAAAATAATCCCTGAACCACCCCTCTCTTAGTTATTTACTTCGGTTAAGAAAAAAACCAATCCTCCCAAAAGATGTCAAGGAAAAGTTTTCAAAACAACTTAAAATAAGTCAATGGGAAAGAAGAAAGTGAAACCCATCAAACTTGACAGGTTATTGAAATACTTAAAATCTTCTAACTTAGAAGAAGCCCTCACTAAGAAACAAGTCAACCAAGCATGAAGGGAATGCATCTACAAGCGTGTGACTCACATGCTTTAGTTTCGTGGCACATGATATTACACTGACTGGCAGGTTACTGCTTGAAAATGTTAGAATCACTAACACTATTGGAAGTGTAAATGCCTGAACTTAAGAAATAGATGAGGGCAGAACTATTAGATAAAACCATGTTTCACGCAGAATACCTTATGGTGTGGAATGTAATGATGCCAAGCGTAGCGTGCTTCCCCAGATAATAGAAGCATGGATCGAGGAGGAAGATAGATGGCTTTTCGTTCCCAACCCTTTTCAGGAATATCAACTTTCATATCAGTACCTGAGGCAGCAGTAGAAATCCATGAAGCATCTGCATATCTCCTGAACTCCATAATGCAAGGCCCTGCTAATGAAAGGCTAAAGATTAATCCCTCAAATGCTGAATGGGTGTCTATGTGTGGGGACAAGCCCACCCCAGGAGGGTACTCATTGACCTGATACACAACCACTGACATTCAGCCTTGGAAACCAGAAAGGAAAATGCTTTGTAACAGAAAGCTTGAACCACACCAGAATTGCGAGATACTACTTTATTCTCAAACACTAATAACAATCTTACTAGCATAGCGCCATAAAAGGAAAAAGGTAGACAGTGACAATTATGACATACAGTCAATTGGTCCAAGATCAAACTTGAAGAATCACCAAGGTCTGGGCATGCTGCAATTCTTTCAATAACAGGAGAAACAAATGATGGAAGTTCACCTAATCGTTGTTTGGTGTCAACATTTCTTGTCTGTAGCCAAAAAAGGGATATAAGTAACAAGTTGGACAGTTGTCACTATTTGCACAGGAGAGACACGTAAAGGAGATCGTGGGGAAACAAAAGCTACTATAATGTGGGATATTAGATACATGGTATTCTTGTAGTTATTTAGCACTTTAGTTGCCCATTTGTTCTACCTGTGAAGGGTACTTGTTTAATCTCTCATCTCAAAAAGAGTACAAGATAAAAATATCACAATGATTTGAGAAAAACTACACAAGGACAGCATTTTCATCCTAAAAATTTACCTTGCATTTTGAGCATTGATAATCAATTAAACATTGCAGTAATTAAACAAATTCCCAAACGACTAATTAAAAATAATGCTGCTTATAACAAAGGCCATGACAATGCAGCCGTAGGCCCAATGGTCCTGTTTCCAAGTGTTTGTTCTGTCACTAAGGGTACCAAGAGTGGGAATATCCAGCTCCTCCCTCTCCCTTGAAACGTGGGGCAGGATAAAAGACAGAAAGAAACAAAGCTATATATGCATTTGCTCATATTCCATAAAATTGAAGCGAATTTATAAGATAAATAAATGGCTACTGAATCCAAAAAGTCAATAGCTACTTGGGAGGAGTTGTTACCTCATAAAGAAACGCATACCCATAATGTTGAACCCTTCTTTTAGCAAGGCTTTTCCAAGGTCTATTATCAACTGCAGCAAGTAGTTCCTACATAGATAAAAATTGCAATGAAGCTTAACAAAGCAATAACTTCTAGTGCTTCAAATGAACACCTTAGAGGCACAAAGTAGCCTTGTGTTGTAAGAAAAAGGAATCTTAACCTGCTCCTCTTTAGCAGTAACAAAATCATGCCACAAATGTAGGCCTGGAATATCCATGTCGGAAGCCTCCAGCGAAACTGTTACAGATTCATTGACCTGACTCTAAAAGAAATTGAAGTAGTTAAAAAGCAGGGCACAAGAAGCCTTTCGCTATTACTGAAATATGGGACGTGTAAAACTCATTTTCTCCACTTAAAAGGCAGAAACATAACAATTAAAAGCATACTAGTTTATCTTTTCAAGCAATCACAAGGTAAACATCCAATTATGAAGAACAATAAATAAGTCGACTCAAAAAAGTCCAGCACTTATAATTTAATACATGACAATAACAAGGCTATATAGGGAAAAAAGCAACCCAAGAGAAAATATACTCCTAACAGAATGTCAATCCTCCATTGTATTAAAGAATCCACAAAACAGCAAAACCCACTCGTCCTATTCCATTTATCTTTGAAAACCAAACAAACGAAAAGACCAAGATTGAAACTTGATTATAACAACACAATGAATGACTCAAGCAGATGGGCATTCACTGTTCATTACCTCAAAAGTAGGTTGAATCACCGAGTAACGAATGTGCAAAGAACGTCCACCAAGTTGTGCACAAGGGTGTCCATCCAATGCGTTCAACGCAGCACTAGCAGAACGAACTTCAGTATACGAAACAATAACACGAGCACCACTGTCGTCCGCTGCATATACTCCTCTGACGACTCCAAAACTACTAAAAACCGACGCAATTGCTTCATAGGAAATTCCGACAGCTGGTCCGCAGTTGGCCACATAAAGGTTGGGACTTGACTCCCCATTCAATCCTTTAGGCCTTGTGAATCTTGGGAAACTCATATTCCCAGAATAGCAAATCGATCATGAAAACCTTTAAGAATGTTTCCTGATGTTTGCTCGCATGTACTACGCATGTGTAAGATGATTTACGTTGGCTTCAAAGTACCAGAAGGCTAAAAACCTAAAATTCAGAAGAAAAAGCATTTTGAAATGCAAACATATACACTTGAATATAAGTTAAATGATAATATTTTAAAGTGTTATTTTCCGTCTCACATCTGCCGATCCATATCCGGAACTTTCCCTCCTAAGCCTTATCTGGGCCCCGATAGGTTATTCTAGGGTGTCTCCGATTATGGTACTTTTACAGTTACTTCCAACTACTCCATGATCATAAGTCACGAGACCGAGATTCCTCACGGGATCTGACGGGCCATTTGGCAATGGTTCGGCCCTCAGCGAGTTCGATCCTTCCTATGGCTGCTAGCGAATGATCGTTTGCTTAGCAATCAATAACGGGCACGTAGACACCTCACTTCCGACAGCACTTGTCCCCACTGCTCTCATGCAGAATCCTCTCTTCATGTTGTTCGAGACTGTTCAATCACTCGTTAGCTTTGGGCGGCATTTCCATAGAACCTTGTTAATTCGGCCTCCTTTTCTCTTACCACACAAGACTGGCTTCTCATCAATCTTCAGCAGCATCGACAAGTTCAGGGCCAGGATTGGACGTTGTTGTTTGGCTTGTCCTGCTAGTTCCTCTGGTCCTAGAGAAACAAGACTATTTTTTATAATGATTTTGTACGACCTACCTCACCTACTTTTTCCATATTGTCTTTTGCAAGTCAGGTGCAGCAGGCAACAGCAAGGCAGCGTCAGGTCCTATCAGGTTTCCATTCCCGCCAGGAACATCTCCTCGGCTGGAGTAGGTCGCCGCCAGGTTGGGTGAAATTGAACATTGATGGTGCTTGCAACCGTACCTAGGCCACAGCGACCGCGGGTGGACTCCTCCGAGATAGTGCTGGCAACAGGCTTGGCGGGTTCATGCAGAATATCAACTGGTGCACCGTGCAATTCGTGAAACCCTGGGGTGTTTATACTGGACTATCTCTAGCTTGGCGGTTGGGCCTCCGGCGGATTGAGTTGGAGCTGTATCAGCTCCTCGCTTCCTCTACC
>JANZLF010000005.1:40643973-40654130 GCA_026546835.1 Erythroxylum foetidum | reverse complement strand
ATCCTTTAGCCTTGCAATTAGTCAATTGACCTTGCTTCTAGCTCTAATAACCTCTCTTCACCTTCATTAAGCAATAACAACCCAATTAACATGATGATAACCCAAATTAAACATTTCTAGGAGAGGAAAGCATGGAGAAAAGCCTATCTAACTTTACCCATACCTAACTTAAGCTAGTTTCACTAAAACCCATCCATAAATCCAAAAGAAATCATATTTCTCTTACCTCAAGGAGAGACCCACGAATTTCTCCTTTTTGCTTCTCATGGAAGCTTGATCCTTCCCTCTACTTCTTCCTTCTCCTTTCTAAAGCAAGATGAACAAAAGCCTAACCTTTCTTCTTCTCTCTTCTTCTCTCTTCTTCTTCTTCTTCTTCTTCTTCTTCTTCTCTCCAACGAAATCTCCCTTTCTCTTCTTTCCTTCTAGAATTTTCGTGATTCCTCTTCTAATTTCCCTAACACATGGCTTTTTAAAATAAAACTTAAGCTCTAACTCCCAAAACTACGTAGTTTTGGTTTGGCTTCTTAAACAAGCACTTCATTTTTCCTCTTCCTCCTCATTCATACGACAACACCACATAGCCTCTTTACTTTTTATTCTAATGATATTTAAAGGACCAAAAAGCCCCTCCTTATAAGCCTTTAACCTTAACACCATATGCAAACTTCCTAAATTGCCCTTAAGCCACTTTATGCCTTTTAATTTCTAATGACTTACTCCACTCTAATTTAAACTTATTCCATCATTTAATTTCTATTTATTTAAGCACTAACACCTCAAAATAGTTTAGACAATATCTCAAAATAACTTAGACATGCTTAAATAAATTAAAAAAATTCCAGGGGCCAACAAATTGTAAGAAGGATTCTTCTTCATTGAAAAAGAATATACAAAGATTATTCATAAACTTTTAAAAAATTATGATGAAATTCTAAGAAGAGTCTTGGGAGTGGACGTAAGCAAGAGTTGTTCACCAAACTACTATAAATCAGTTAGCATTTTCTCTTGCCTAACCTTTTTTAAATTATTTTTCAATATATTAATAAATTATCTTATCCTTGTTTATGAGATTGTTATTAATTGAGTAAGTTGGTTAAAAATTTTGTTAAATATTATAAATATTCAATTTACCCCCTAGATGCCACCAGGGACTAACAAGTGGTACCAAAGTGGGTTTATTTGGCTAATATTTTAAAAAAAATATGATAGCAAAGATTATAATGGCATATTTATTAGTATCACCATCATCATCAACCAAGCAGGATAAAGCATTAGTAAATCACCTTTCTTAGATGGTATACATAATGATTATTTTTATTAGAAAACTAGGATAAGATTCTTTTTAGTGGTCAAAAGTGTAGACTTACAAGAAATAGTTTCTAGTAGTCATTTTATTCCTACAAAAATTGTAGATAATATAAACGTACCCAAATTAAAGGAAGAACACAAGATAGGAGATTAGTATCCTTGAATAGTTAAGCCATACACATCCTATTTTGAGCTTTATGGAGAAATTAATTTAATAGAGTCTTTATATGTGAAACAGCTTATGATGTTACACATACATTAGAAATTACTCATATGGGCACAATTTAAGTTAAAGAGAGTGAAGTAAGTATGCTAACACATTAATATGAATTGTTTCAAATAAAACATGATGAAAGAATTTCTAGCATTTATACTAGATTTATTGATATTATAAATGATCTAAAAGGTCTTGGAAAGACCTTACTAATGTTGAATTAGTTAGAAAGTTGCTGAGGTCACGTACAAAGATATGGGAAGCTAAAGTGACAATAATATAAGAAGTTGAGCATCTAATAATACTTCCATTAGACGAACTTATTGAATCTCTCCTTATATACGAAATGAGGCTTTAAGAGACACAAGAAGGGATGAAACTCTGAAAGAAATAAAATTAGCTTTCAAATCCTCAAAAGAAGAATCAAGAGAAGGGGAAGAACCATCAACTAGTGAAAATAAAGAAGAAGACATTGACTTAATAAAAAATTCAAGAAGTTCTTGAAGGAGAAATTCTCCAAATGAAAGAACTTCAAGGAAAGCAAATAATTATTTAAAACAAAAATCCAATCATATTACTTGCTTTGAAAGTAGAAAACTTGATCATATAAAGTCATAATGTCTTTAACTCAAAGATAATGAGAAGTATGAGAGAAGATGTAAAATGGAGGAGAGGATAAGAAGAAAGCACTTAAAGATGTAAAATGGGGTATTTGACGTTATGACACTTGATGGATCTCCAATTGATGCAAAAGCATTGAGTAACAAACTAGGAATTACTCCAATATTTGTCAAATGTGCAAAAAAACTGAAATTTATTTCATTTTCGTGGCTTGCTTCTCAATAGCTATATCTTGAGCTTGAATCTTTTCATTTTGTGTTTTTATAATTTCAGTAAGTCTTGCAACTTCATCATTTGAATTACTTACATGTTTCTTTGCAGCCTTAGCTTCAACGAAAGTTTGAATTTTTTTTCTCAAGACTTAGAAGTTATCCCTTTAACACCTAAACCACGTGAATAGCTTGACTTTCTTTCTAAAACAAGACTGAAGTACTCAATAAGTGGTAGAGGTGCAAATGATTTTTTTATTTTCATTCCTTCTTCTTGAAGCTTATTTTGCATATTTAGATAGAATTTGGAAATTTAGTAAAGTAATTTTAAAATTTTCAAAATAATATCAAATTTTACTATAACTTTCATACTATTATTTCTTCTCTATTTGGAACATACCAAGTTTCACTTGGCTTTTGTTATGATACCTTCCAAACTTTAACACAATCAAGCCACTCATCAGAATTTTTTTCTTTCTAAAAAGAAAAAGAAAATACAAAGAAAATTAATAAATAATTGGAATTTGATTTTTTTGAGAAAATATAATTTAATTTTAAGTAAATAGAATTTTACTTTATCATCCCATATGCAGTCTGCATAATTACCTTTGTATCAGAAATTGATTTCATCTCTTAATTTCACCTATTACTTGTCTTTCCTCTGCTTGGCTCTTAGACATTGATAAACAATTTTTTTAATAAAAGAAAACAAGTAACAAAATAAGTTAAATGACTTAAAATTTTGAATTACCTTAAAATTGCACATTACAGGAGTGTTCTTCCAATTGCTCCTTTTGTGCTCCTTAGTTGATCGAATGGAAATTTAGGAAATGAAGCTCATAAGATTTGAGAAGATATGCTAAATGAATATTTGGAGAAGCATCAATACACAAAGAAAGAGAAAAAGAGTGAGAGAGACAGAAAATAAATCTTCTTCTTGTACACATTAAAGGAGGGTAATTTCAATAGCTCTTTTTGTGCTCCTCAATTGCTCGAATGGAAATTTAGGAAATGAAGCATTTTTTAGATTCCCTAAATGTTTTGGATCCCAAACATCTTCTCTTCAAATTTTGTAGAAAACTTTCTCTGTGTATAGCTCATATGGTTGCTTCTCCATTAAGTGATAATATATAAGTCTCTATTATTTCTTGAAATGATAAGACATAAGGCATAACAAAAAAGGGTTGCTCTTTTTATTGCATCCTACCGAATAGGTTTTGAAATTTATTAAATTTTAGTCTAAGTTTTCAAGTTTTACACGAAGTTCAGTGTAGAAAGTTTTAGTCCAAATTCTCTAAATCTTGAATGAAAAAAATTTAGAATATTAGAAGGGATCTTTTCAAATTTTTTGTAATTTTGCTACTCTCAAATAGTTCTTTAATCATCGGCCATTTTATTTAATTTGAGTTAGTCCGATAAATAAATTCGTATGATTATTTTATATACAACATTTACTTAATACATAATTGAGATTAATTTTTGATTTAATATTTTCAATAAACATAACCTTTATTTTAAATTATTAATATGTTTGAACTTTAAAGTGGGCTAGTGAAAAAGAAGAAGAAGAAGTCGGTCTTTTCACATTAGGGCATCAACCATGAACATTGTAATGGTTTGTTTTTAAGACAAATCAGTTTTGGGCTGTTATAACGAAAATCACTTTGCATTCAGATTCACAGCATACAAAAAATTGTTCTTAACCTTCTTCAACATTTAGTGGGTTCTTTGGTTAAGAGATGAAGTTCTTTTAATTAATGTAATAACAACATTTCAAAGACCAAAAAACTAAGAATAATAGTGCCATTGCTCATGGTTGTGCGTGTTTCTTTAATAACATCTAATCACCTCACTTTTTCCTCCATTCTTTTCCTTCTCTTCCAAAGTTACCATGTAAAATTTGATGATTTTTTGCTTTTTCCTATTAGAAGAAAAGACAGAATGATGAATACTAAGAGTTGTGCAGAGAGGAACAATGAAGAGACCAAAATGGAGGAACTATCAACGAATATCAGATTCTTCCTTTTCTTTCTTCCTATATTATCTTCTCTTCCTTCTGAGACAGATATGAAGCCAAGAAGAACACTAAGAGCCATGGCTTGTCTTGACCTAATTCACTTGACCAACTTGACCCGACCTGAACTTGCTTGAACCAATTTGACCAGAGACCATTTGACCTAATCCAACTTGTTTAAGGCCAAGTTGACTATGACCAAAAATGATTAAGATCATTACTTAAAAGGGTCTGATCCAATTCGCCTGTGTCCCCACTTCTCTCTAACAAATTACAAATTCATTTAGACTCAACCCTACTTGCTTCGGCCCGACCCATATAAAAATAACTTGCCCCAACTTGACTTGATCTTACTTGACCTAACCCGACTGGATCACTTAAAATAGGTCAGGTCAATCTGGAGAATGTCATTAATGTCCATAAGAACGCACTTAAAGGCTAAAATTTTGCGCAAGAAGAAACGCTTACCATCTAAACAATTGAGTCGTAAAGCATGAAACCGTCTTTTTTTAAAACAAAGTTATGTTTAACAAAAATCTATTGATATATAAAATATCAATTTCAGATTATCAATATATATGTAGTTTGAATATTTTATAATAAAATATTTAATTTGTTTGCAATTAATAATATTAAAAAAATCATAACAACTAATTTTTAGTTTCTAAAATTCGTACAATAATGACAAAGATAATCATTAGAGTGGTTAATTTTAATATGTTATTATAACAAGAAATAATTATCATTAATTAGTTAACTTTATATTGACGATAACCTTTGAACAAAAAGTTGATAATCAAGTGACAACAAAATTTCTTGTCATAAAAATTGCAAATAGTAGTGACTGTAATTATAGTTTCATTTTTGTGACAATATTAAGTAGACACTAACTAATTGAATTTTTATTGACAGAAGTTTCCATCACAAAAACTAGAATATCATGTGATGGTAAACCGTTTCGTCAAAATGAGAGAAAAATATTAGTGATCAAACTATATTTTGTCGCAATAAATAAAAAATATTAGTGAACAACATATGTTTTGTCACAATAAATAATTTATTCCCGCCAAAATTACTTTGACACCAAATTGCATATGTTTTTAGTGATAAAACTTAGTGATAAATTTTTTAACACTATTAATATATTAATAGTAGCAATTTAATTGTGAAAGATATTAAATTGTCACAATTACCATTGTATAAGTGATCAAAAAATGAATCATCACAATTAATCCAAATAATAGCACCAATCAATTGTTTTGTCACAAAAAAATATGATATCTGTGATGAAATGATAGTTAGTCACAAAAAAGTGGTCACTAAATGTGTCAATTTGAGTATAAATCTTTGGTGATGATTATTTGATTTTGAATTATGAATAAGGTGTTTTTAAAATGTGACCCTCAATATCTAAAATTAGAGATTACATCAAAATAAGATCGCTAAGTTAGAATTTACACCAATTGGTTTATTATTCCTCTAAACTTTTGCATAAGGATAAATCATGCTTAATTAAAGGAACATTATTTTTTGTTTAATAGGAATTCTTTTCTATAAGGCCCTTTATATGATCAAATTTCTCTTTTAACTGTATTTAGTTGGTTGATATATGTTTTTATCTTATTTTGTTAAATTTTTTATGCTTTAATTTGATTTTTAAAGATGATTCTTTAAACTATCTAGTTAATTTGTAGATTACCATCTAAGTGTGGTCGACCAGTATATTTAAATTTCACTCCATTTTGATTTCTATTAAGTTGTTGGTTTATTGGTCATTTATCTGGTCACAAATATTCACATTGGTTGACCAATGTTCTTTAGTAGTCTACCAATTCCCAATATCTATATTTCTTTTTATCTTTCCAGTTAATTTACGAGAAGTTTGGTTGATTCCCTGGTTGATCACCTACGCACATTAGTTGATCAATATCTACTAGTGGTTGACCAATATAACTTTCCCTTTTTATTATAGTGAGTTTGCACCACAGTTCGTCAATAAGTTTCGACGATCACAGACTGGTCGACCAATAAAGGTGTATGGTCGACTAGTCTTCACGATTGAAGTACTATTTGTCTTATTGAAGTATTATTTATCTTCTTTTCTTCTACTTTTTTTATTTTAGTTGTTCATATCATCTAAAACACTAAAGAATTCACTCTTTTCCTTGAAAAATATTATCCCCTATTACAGCAAAACATCATTGAATTGCGTCAAATTCAAAACTTGTCATTTTTAAATTTCATTATTAAAATTTTCAAAATTTTTCTTGATTAATATTTTTTCCAAGTTAATTCCTTCATAGTTAAATTGTAAAAGGAGTGTAGGTTGTTTCCCTTTTAATTATATTGATACATCTTTAAATTTATTTAGTTTTGGTATTTTTTGAACTTTTTATATTTCTATTTAGGGGCTTTCAAAATTATATATTCTTTTCATGAAATTTATTGTTGGATATTACAATTATGTTTGATTTTTTTACAATTTCAACCAATAGTTTTGTGAAAAGTGTTTTTAGTGTATTTAATTGAAAAATTGAGGATTTTTCAAAGTAGATGCAATCAAGGATATCTCTATAAAAATTAACCTTTTATTTTGACTCTTCAAATATTCAGTAGTACTCTCTAATGAAAAAGTTTGGCAATCTTGATCAAATGCATCTTTTTATCCAAGTTAGCTTGATGAATGACACTTTACATTGTCTATTTTTGGATTTCTTTTTTATAATTCCAAAAGGGGGGAGAAAGTTTAGTGATATTAGATATAAAGGGAGTGATAATATTAAAGTTGAGGGAAGAAATTCACTAGGAATGATTGTCTTGTTATCTTTGTATTTCTTGCATATTGCACTTTATATGATATGTTTGAGTAAACTTATATTATCTTCATGGATATTTCTTTATCTTTTGTTCCTAAAATTGAATTATGATTTATGCATGATTTATGGGGGGAGTTAATCATTACCTTTATATTGGTTTGTGTGCTTAACTTCATTATTGTTCTCTAATATCACAAATGTCTTTCCATCATTAAAAGAGGGTGATTGTTAAACCAAGGGATGTTTCAATTGATGTTTGATGATAACAAAACATAATTACTACTAATGTATTTATTATTTTGATAAAAATAAATATTAAAACAAAATGAAGTCATAAATCTAGAAGATCCTATATGAAGTTGATAAAGAGAAGTTGAAGTTTGTAACCAATGAGACAGACATCGAAATAAGAAAAAAAAAGGAGATCGGGGCTTATCAAGGTCATTTCATACATTATATTATTATTTTTAAGCTCGCTTTATTAATTTAACAATCTAAAAGGCTTACCATGCATATTCATTTCAACTTACTTCATTGCATTAGTCTTTACATTCATCAAGAGGCATTGAAGCTTTTGATTTTAATATAAAAGCCTCTTGATCTTTCAAATAATCTTTGGAGAACATTTTGGGAAGTGTTTTAATCATATTAGGATTAAACAAATTGCTTTTGAGTATTTGAAATTGTTTAAATTATGTTTTTGGGATAATTATTCTACCAATATAGGTTAAAGTTATTGAATTTGATTTACCAAAAGTTTGTACCAACATTAGTTGATGTATTGGTTGACCAATGTGTCATCTTCTTCTTTATACTTTGGAATCGAAACAAGAAACCCAAATTCATTCCTTGAAGGGGGATCCACCAAAGGCACTCATTATCCTCGTATCTATTTATCTTATTTGTTAAGAAACTAAGTTGTTTGAAGCTTTTGCTTTTAATATAAAAGCCTCTTGATCTTTCAAATAATCTTTTAGAAATATTTTAGGAAGTGTTTTAATCATATTAGGATTAAACAAGATGGTTTTAAACTTTTGAAGTTGTTTAAATTATGTTTTTGCAGTAATTGGTCTACCAATATAGGTTAAAATTGTTAAATTTGATGTACCAAGAGCTTGTAGAAACATTAGTTAATGTATTGGTTGACCAATGTGCCATATTGGTCAACCAATAAGTGCACTGGTTGACCAGTTTTTCAACGACTAGTAAATCTGGTATTGTAAATGTATATTGGTCAACCATTCCCCTATATATATCCATTGTAACAGTAATTCTTGACTCTAACAACTATTTTAGGTCCCAAAACAATAAACATAAGTGATTTCTCATTGGTTTTAGCACTAAGAAAGTTTTGGGTTTTTCAATCCTTTAAGCATCATTTCATCATTTTTTGTGAGTGAGCCATTTTGGAGTAATCAAGTGAATAAGTAAGATATTTTTGAGTTATAATACCTTGGTAGGTTATTAAATTTGTACTTGGAGGTGATCCGACTGGGATTGAGGTTCTTCTTTACCTTCGAAGAAGATTGTAAGAAGGTTTCCTCTTTACCGAGAAAGATTGTACAAAGGTTATTATTCACCTTGAAAGAAGAATTATAGTGGAATTCTAAAAAGAGTCTTATAAGTGGGTATAGCCAAGGATTGTTTGTTGAACCAATATAAATCAGTTTACATTATCTCCTCCCTATCATTTTTAAATTGTTATTCAATTGGTTGATTAATTTATATTAAACAAGTTTCTCATCCTTGTTTATATAGGTTGTTATTAATTTAGTACATTGGTTAAAAATTTTGTTGAATTTAACAAACACTCAATTTACCCCCTTCCCTTTCCTCTTAGTTGCCATTAGGGAATAATAGATAGCTTAAGATAATTCCATTATTCCATTCCAACCTCCTCAAATGAACTTTAGATTCAAGACTCTTAAAGATTTGGTAGCCTTATTTATTATTGAATAGCCTCTAGGAGTGTTTAAACTAGTAAATAACATCATGCTCTTATTGATTAGGAAGATGTCTTGGAAAATTGTCTTTGATGATGTGGAAAACCTTTTACTTGATGAACCATTTATTATCATTAATTAGCATAGCAACTTTAGCCTTTGGTTTAATTATGTGCCTAAGTTGCAAAACTTATGGGAGTAAGTATAGAGAGATAAGATTACACCAGTTCTTATTCCATGACCAAATGGACTTTCCATTCCTAATGAAGTATTTGATTCTTTGTTAAGTTTGTTTCTCAATTTTAGAATTTTGATTATGGTCCAATAGTATGAGGTTTAATTTTGTGTAAGCATTCATCCTCCACATATTGAGAGTATATCCATTTAACCCAAAGAGACCCCTTATCAGTCAATATCCTCCAAAGCCGCTTTGTAAGCATGAGGATCTCTGATGAATAGGCCAAATTCTCATTCCACATTCCTCTTTGGCCCCGTTTGGTTGACAAGAAAGTAAAATAAATTTGGAATATGATTCCTTGGAAAATAAATCTATAAAAAATAAAGATATTTACATGTTTAGATACTTATAAGAATTCCAATAGAAAAATTGGGTGGATTCTTATTATAGTGTTTGGTATGTAACAGTATTTTAAAGAATGTGACTTAATTTTGACTTATATTTCCAATTATATCCCTACAAACATAATAAAAATTGAAATCATTAAATAAAGAAAAATATAAACCTGAACATTGTCGATTGAAACTTTTGAGCAAAAATAATCAAAATTCAAATACTGGCCGATATCGAAAATTTTAAAAAATTAGGGGAAATTTTTTGCAAAATTTTAAAATTTTAAAATTTCCCTCCCTCTCTCTTATCTCTCCTTCCCCCTTTTTTCAAAGTTTTTTAATTAGTTATTTTATTTATTTCAATTTTTATAATTATTGTTAATTGTTAATTTTTGTTTTTAAAATAATAATAAATATTTTTATTACTAATAATAATTATAAATTAAATAAAACTTACAAAAA
>JANZLF010000005.1:40626753-40643871 GCA_026546835.1 Erythroxylum foetidum | reverse complement strand
ATAAATTAATATTTTTTATATTTTTTAATTATTAAATCAAAATTTATTTAAAATTTATATATTTTTAAATCGCAGAGTTGAGAGAGCAAAAATGATTAAATTGTCTAGTGTATTTTTTAGATTAAATTCTTTAGGAAAGTAATCTAAATACCAAGGGGGCGTTGGGATTTAGATTCTAAAGAAAGTGCCACTACTTTCTCTAAATTAGGAAAGTTTTTACTTTCCTAACTACTTAAAAAATGAACCAAATATAATAATTTAAATTTTAGGAAAAATTACTTTCCCTGACAACAATCCGTGCCAACCAAATGGGGCCTTTAAGTAATCCAGTGTCATCCTATTTCACTTTGGCATGAGGTTTCTTGAAAGCATCCCTTGTACATAGGAAGTTTCTTAAGATTTTCTCCGATCCTTTAGTAAAACTCCTAGGAAATGCTATATGTGATATCTAATAAGCATGTAAGTTACTCAAAATTGATATGATAAATTAAAACGTGCCTATATAAGATAGACTTCTATTGGTATAATGATCGATTCTCCTATGAATCCCATTTACTTCGAGAAGGGAATTCAGTTGTAGATCATCTAGCCAAGCTCGGGGGACGTTCTCCGATTATTGACAATCGTGTGCTGGAATTGCCACTAGCTTCTATTTCTTTTCTATTGCTGAAAGATGCAGCTGACACCCTGTATTTATGAGGTTGAGTTTCTTTTTTATGCTTCATTTTAATTTCCTTTGTACCAAAAATGAATACAGTCAAAGATAGTCTGACAATTATTAAAGGTCAGCCTTTTAGTTATAATAAGAATGCCAAGTACCTAAAAGGAAGTTTCCTAATCTCATCCCTACAAATGAAGTAACATAATTAACATGGTCCTCTGCACCATTAGATACAAGAATGAAGTTCTTGTCCCTACTGAAGCTTAGTTCAAAGAGGGAATAAAAGCTCCTTAAGGAGTCCATTATAACCTTTACAAAGGAAGATTATGCTTTGTATCAACAATGAAAAGATTGAAAATTCTTTTCCTAGAGCATTTATGTTGGAATTCAAAGGCAAGTTCCCTCCCTATATTATATTTCACAAGCCCTAAGAAAACTTGATACATATTGTAAATAAGGTTAAATAGGATCACTATGCTTGATGCATCTCCCATTTTTAAATTTAGTAGTAAACTCACTACTAATTAAGATGATAAATAAGGTGACACATTAACAGATCTGGTCAATAAACATAAGTGGGAAACTAAGAGCTTCAAAGGCCTGTAAAATGAAGTTCCAACTTATAGTGTCAAAAGGTTTACGAAAGCCAATTTTTTTTGGCACAATATTGCTTGGAGCTCCTACTTTAATACCCTTTAAACACTTTTTAAGCTAGAAGAATATTATCTCTAGTACTTCTACCTTTGATGAAAGTACTTGAGATTTACAAATTAAAGAGTCCATAACTGTATTGAGTCTAGAAGCAATGATCTTTTAGATAATTTTGTAAAAGTTGTTGCAATAGAAGATAGGTCTAAACTCCTTAAGTGAGCTTGTGTTAAGGATTTTAGAGATTGGGAAAATAGAAGTTGTTATTAAAAGATTTAATAAGTCTACCTAATCTAATTTTTTTAATAGCTTAAAAAATCTTATTCTTAATAAAAAGCCAAGAAACTTGGAAGAAATGGGTATTTAACCTATATAGACTAAGTTCCTTATAAGGATTAAAGTTAAACATTGTTGATTTAATCTTACGTACATCAACTTGCTTAATTAACTCAATTGCCTAATTTTAAGAAATAGACGAGGAAACAAAATCAATGATAAAGAAGTAGCGGTACAAGTATGAAACATTTTAAAAAAGCATGAGTGCCATATCCTTCAACTTGTTTTGTTCCTTAACCTTTTATCTGTCCTCATTATAGAGATAAGAAAATTTGTTGAAGTTCTTTTTAGCGAAGATGGATTTATAGAAGAAAGAAGAATTCATGTCTCCTTTTCTAAACTATAGAACTTTAGCCTTCTACTTTAGGATGGAGCTTTAGATATCCAAAGCTCTAATATGGCTTTTGAGATCTAATTTCTCCTCATCAATCAAACTTATATTGGTAAAATCAAGCTGGAGTTGAGATTGGATATTTGTTAAATGGATCCTAATGGCCTTTCTGTCCAGATATCTATTCTTAGAATTTTTTTAAATACAACTCCTTAAGCCCATTTTAAATTGATTGAAGTTTTCTAAAAACACTTATATTATCCAGATCCCTTAACCTTCATATCCATTACTTTTTTGGTGATTTTTTGGAATCCTCTATCTTTGTTTAATAGTTTAAAAACCTAAATGGATCCAACACCTTATTATTGTTGAAAAGGTGATGAACTCCTATAGAAGAGAGATTAGAACATAGGGGGCTCTTAAAGAAATCTAAACTCTTAGGAATTTGGTTTAACCAATGTTGATTGACAAGGACCTTATCCACTTTCTTCCTCAAAACTAACTCCCTTATTGTTTGGTTCGCCAAGTTAATTAATGATCGTTATAAGCTAGATCAGTAACTCCTAAATTGGAAAAACAAAATCTCATCTCATTGCAAGGAAGTTTAATATAATTCTCACCTTGAGCCTCTGTTGAGAAAATAATACAGTTAAATTCATCAAGTAGAATCTAAAGGAGTGACATAATGGATCCTTTTGTAAGTACATCCCTTCGTCGACTAGTTCTCTAAAATCCAAAATTAAAAGCATAAATGAATAAGACATAAGCTTTACAAATGATCTTTTGAAAATTTATCAATAACTGAATTGTTCATTAGTAAAAGTGTTAATAACTTTAATCTTTTCTTAATCAAAGACGAGAACTATTCTCCCTTTGTGATAAAATTGATGGTTAGAGATAAAATGCCATCCTTTTTTCAAGAACAAAATTTCTTTATAAGCTACCTCCTTAAGCTTAGTTTCCAAAAGTCTAAAAATCATAGGTTTAATTGAAAATACGTATTTAATAACAACATGTCATTTATTGGGGTTATTAATTCCCCTCATATTCAAAACCATGAAATTCATTTAGTAAGGATGGGGAAAGAGCATTAACTCTTAGCCTTACTCTTTATTTTCCTTCCTAAACACCTCTGAGTAATATAAATATAGAAATCCTTCCTGCTTACACTAAATGGACTATTAGCAATATTAAGAGCATTCTCATATACACTTTTACCAAGGCATAGGGAGCTTGATGTTGAAATAATATGTCCAATTAACTTGGTCACCAAATTAGAAGAGTTCTCCTTAGTTGAATGCACCATCCTCCTGCTCTGATTACAAGCTACCTCTTTTTAAAGATCAACTTGAGGAGTAATAGTAAATCCACATAGTTTTACGTTGTTAGTCAAGCAATAAAGAGGTCCCGCATATTTCGAGATTACCTCCTTGACAAAGCGTTCAAGAACTTCATTGTTATTCCTAACATCATCAAATTGATTATTCACCTGAGAATTAGAGAAGATTTTTAGAGGTCCATCCTTATTAATTCTATAAACTCTCCTTTCTGAAACACCTTGTTAATTTTCTATCGTGCTTTTACCTAATTAAGAGAGGTTAGCTTCCAGTGATATGAAACGTGCTCAAAATCCTCTACAAGCTTCTCGTAGTCATTCAAACGCATTAGGGAAATAAAATCTGGTAACATCTGAAACAATTCAACTTAAGCATATAGCCTAGCAAAACCTATCTTTTTCAGGGAGGCAGCATACTCAACCATATATAATGGTTGACCAATATAACTTGCTAAGTAACTAAGGTTAGTTGTAGACCAATATTCAAGAGACACATTATGAATGTTTATTTATTATGGCATTTGTTTGAGCTTTATCTCGCTAAGCTTCATTGTGAGGGACTAGCTTTATAAGAAGATTGATTTATTTTAGTATGCCAAGGCCCAGCATCAAAGACTTGATAAGCCTTTTTTATTAGTTTCAAACTTGAAGATGAACAAGCCATAATAGTTTATGAAGGTTTCAGTTAACCCTATTTTACCCCATTAAAGCTTAACCTATACAAACATAACTGGAAACATAGTTCTTTTATAATGGAAAAACTACTAAGCTTCTATTTCATTTGAGAGTAACCTGTAGAAATATATCTTTAAGTGGTTAGACTATGGATTGGCCTTCTTTAGAAGGAATAGAAAAGTACCAGAGTTTTACTATAGGTGACGTTTCACCCATTACCTATCACTCATTCTTTCTTGGGACATTAGCATCAACAGGGACTAGGAGTGACTAAAGATTCCTTAACCAAGTCGAGTGTGTTAGCTTAACTAGTAGGATGAGGCTATAGCTCATATATGGTTTGGATAGCCAAGATAGGAGGAGGGCAAGTAAATCAATCCATAGCTTTTTTAGTTAAGAGTGAATGAGATTGAGTTAGAAGTGTTAGTCTAGCTTGCAGGGCGAAGGTACAACTCTATTGTAGTGTGGATAGTCGAGAAAGGTGGAAGGTAAGCAGCCATATAGTAAGTGGATAAGTGCACAGCTTCCTTAGTTAGAGTCAGAGTAAAGGTGTTGGTCAAGATTAAAGGGAAATGGTTGTGTTCAGGCAAGACTTGGATGTCCAAGGCCAGTGGGGGGCAAGTAGATAAAGGTCGATTGTGTAAAGGTTTCAAAGGAGGGAAAAGTCTTTTAAAAGAATTAGTTTGACCACCTTGAAATTTGGAAAAGCAAAGAACCATATAATGGAATAATAGAAAAAGGAGTTTAACTTAACGTTCCAAAAATAGTAACAGTTCAAGTGATAACAAAACAAAGAAAGGAAGAATCAAAACTCCTAGAAGTTAGCAATCTCCAAGTAGAGAGAAGCAATAGGAGGGAGAAACTATGATGATAGTAATGGAAATAATCAAAGAAGAAGCAATAAGTGTGAGTGAGAAACAAGGACAAGCAATTCGATCGCAATGTCCGATCGCAATGTCCGTGCGACCTCTTAGGATGTTTATTTTAGCATTTCTATTAGTGCTTTTTTTAATGAGATTTTAGTTAAGTAGTATTGAAGAAGTTGCAAGATTTAGAGTGTAAGAGCCTGAGAATCAGTTTCTTTTTTTCTTTGATATTATCTAATCTTTAAAGAGAAAAGGTAAAATTAGTAATTTAAATTTTAATATTGTCAAAAGTTGCTATTTAATTTTTAAGTTTTAATTTAACTCTAAAATTTTGTAGTGTTCTAAAAAAAATCGTTTATATTTAAACTAATTTTAGATAAACATAACTAGTAATTTTAATATAATTTTATCAACTTAAGTTTAAGTGACAATTGTTTTAAAGATGGCTCACCTACTACCATGATAATAATTAATGGTTCAAAGATAAAACTTTATAAAGAAAAAGAGTCACAAAAATTAATAAATCATGTTGAAAGTTAATTATTTTACTTATTTGATAATTTATTTAAATATTTGAAATAGTTAAATTTAAATTTAAATTTTAATACAAATTTTATTTTATGTAATTTAATATAGAGAACGAAAAGATAGAGATAAAAATACATTTTATACATTAGTGAGTAGATTATTTATTATTTGATGAATTAATAAATTATAATTAAATAAAAATTTTGATTGAAATAGTATTTATAGATTTCATTACCTTCACCACTTTTTTTTGTTGAATTGGAAACAGAAAACAAAAAGCCTAAGACCTTAGAAAAGAAACAAAACAAGCAACATTTTACAAAAGTTGGCCAATCCTGGCATAGGACTCTCCTACATAAGCCACCGATTCATAGAAGAGGAATTCGGTTCTGCCAAGAAATCAACACACTGATTCCCCTCCTTGAAAGTATAACTGATACAACAAACTCAATCCCTCCTCAAAAGACACTTGATGTCCTCAATGATAACCAAGTAAGGAGGGGAGTGCGGACAATTTCCAGAGACTAGATTAATAGCTTCAAAGAGAGTCTCATTCCACAAGAACCTTCTTAAAACCACGATCCCACGCTAAAAAGATCTCATGAAATATAGCTTGAAACTCATCCAATATATTAGTTGCCGGACCAAGATAGCCTGAAAAACTGACAATCCAACACCCAAACTCATCCCTTAACAGACCATCAAAACCTACATTGCCTGGATTTCCCAAAGAGCTACCATCCACATCAAGCTTAACAAAGTCAAGATAAGGGACCTTCCAAGAGACCCATTGATTGTGTTTCTCTATGTTATTAGTATCACCCATACAAGCATGAATACACCCATCAACAAGCTTCAAATACCAGCGTTGTTGGCTAAACAAGGGCATAATCTCATATTGAAAAAGCTCCTTAATTCTAACACACCAAATAATCCAAGCTCGAACAACGAATTTGATCACATTTTCAAGAGGACATAAGCACATGAGAAACAATCCAAGCATCAATATCAAGATGAAAAAAAGAAGTATTTAGGTTACCAAAATTAGCATTCTAAATCTGCTTCACCCATAAACAGTCATGTAAGGCATAAAGGTTGCTCTCCCAACCTTTACCACAATGAGGAAAAAAAAGAGAGGTGGCCATACTATATTCATATCACAATGGGTTCACTAAAAGGCGCTGCCAATGGATCTGCCAAATGAAAAAACAAAACTTTTGAGGAATATTCAGCTTCCAAATGCGCGACCAATTCTTGCTAGGATCAGGAGGATAAGGTAAGCGAGTAATAAACTCATAACCAGACTTTACCGAATAAATCTTCAAGGTATTTTCACCCCAATTCAAAGAATCACCAATCACCCTTGCTCGCGAGATAGGAATTGCAAGAATGTTGTTCTACAGGTCCTAATTTGACGTATTGATAAGAGAGAGATTCCACTGGCTATGTAAATCCAGCACGTCCTTAACCAAAAGCTGATTATCATGAAGATCAATTCTATGAACTTGTCTGCATAAAGGAATTTCACCTATCCAACGATCATGCCATAGGAAAATATTCTCACTATTTCCCACTCTCTAAGAAAAATTGTCCTTCAGGAAAGGGGCAATGCGTTTAATTGTGTTCCAGTTAGGGGAAGCAATAGAAGAAGTAATACTATTAAAAATATGGGAACTCTTCAAGTACTTACCACAAAGGATAGTGGAACAAAGATTATCATCTGCTTTCGAAATAGACCAAATCAGCTTGCCCAATATAGCAATGTTGTTATCACCCAAATCCAAACCACCTATAGCTTTAGGACTACAAACTGACTCCCAATTCAATAAATGAATTCCTTTTTCATCCTTGGATTTCCACAAAAAATTATGACAAAACTTATTGATAGTATCACAAACACTAGTAGGAAACCAACAAGTCTGCATAGTATACAAAGGACTAGTAGATAAGGTAGACTTCACCAGCGTTAACTGCCCAGCTTTATTTAGAAATTTTGCCTTCCAACCTTGTAATCGAGCTTGAATCCTATCTAAATAGCCGTGAAATCATTTTTCTTGTTAGTTCCATTAAGAGGAACACCTAGATAGTTTCCCAAATCCACTGTAAAGTGTAAGTTAAACTAGCGCCTCAAAGCTTCCTTGTGACGACAGGGTACATGAGGGGAAATAAAATTTTTAGACTTCTACTCATTAATTTTCATACCCCAGCAAGCACAAAATTTTTGTAAAGTGCTCAAGACAGTTCGACGCCCTTTGATAAAAGCATGAAAAAACAGAAGAACATCATCTACAAACAAGAGGTGAGAAACGAGAGGACCATTACCTAAAACCTTGATAGGTTTCTAAAGCTTGGAGTCAACTCAACTAAAAATGAGCATGGAAAGCTTCTCCATACAAAAAGCAAACAAGTAAAGTGAGAGTGGGTCTCCTTGTCATAAACCGCACGTAGGCTCAAAAGCTAGGAGGCAGGAAGCATTCCAAAGGATAGGGAGTCTTGAACTAGTAACACATGATATAATAAGATAGACAATAATTGAAGGAAAACCAAAATCCACTTCTGATTCAAAAATCTCCAGTCCACTCTGTCATAAGCTTTAGCCAACTCAATCTTCATAGCTAGATAACCCTCCCTCTTCTTGAATTTTTGAATAGTATGAACTACCTCCTTTTCCAGAATAATATGGTTCAAAACAGTTCTTCCTGGAATAAAAGCCCCTTGCATAGGAAGAATAAGTCCGAATACGTTGAACAAAGACCTTCGTAAGGATCTTATATCTTATATTACATAAAATAATGGGGAGAAAGTGGGTCATAAAAATAGGTTGGCTCTCTTTCGGAATCAAGACCACCATAGTATCAGTAAGATTATCTGGACAAACACTAGTGGAAAAGGTGTCTCACACCATGTTGAAAACATAATCTTCAACAAGGTGTCGGTACTTTTTATAGAAAACTAGCTAAAAACCATCAAGGCCAGGAGCTTTATAAGGCTTCATAGATTGAACAACAGTGAAAACCTCTTATTTAGTAATAGGTTTCAAAAGAGCAAAGTCATCCTCCCTAGATATCTCGGGATGATTAGGAATATGAGGGAAAGGCATAGAAATATCATCAGTAGAGTAAAATAACTCTTGAAAAAAAGTCAATACCTCATATTTAAGGGTCGTCTCCTTTGTAATCTAGGGCCCATCGGAAGCCCAAAGGTGCTCAATCCGGTTTCTTTTCCAACAAGAGATAGTCATGGCATGAAAGAAGCTCGTGTTTCGATCCCCAAAGTGCAGCCATTAAACCCAAGACTTCTGATACTAAAACAATCTTCTCCTGGTTGATTATACTCAGAAATAAGATCATGCTCCAAAGAGATGAGCTCATTTGTTTGGTTAAATGCCAGGATATTCTGAACTCTTTTAAGTCTTGATAGGACTCACCTCTTTCGTTAAAAAATATTCCCAAAAGTCTCCCTGTTAAACTTTAGAGCAGCTTCTTTGACATTGCCAAGTGGTAAGTGATGTACCGAAGCTCCCAGAAACATAAATCTCCAAGCATCATTGCAAATAACCCTATCAAGGTGCACAAAAGTTGTAAAAACACCATTACTATGCTTGCGATAGGTAAAAGGCAAACCCTTAAAGCCAAGATCCATAAGGTTACGATCACCCTAATTTTGCCTGAAACATGTTGTTCTGCTTAAAGAAAAACTCCTACCTCGCTTCACATTAGGTGCTGTATAATCATTAAAATCTATGATGAGAACCCACGGGAGAGTGATAATATTACTAAGACGAGTCATCTCCCTCCAAAAACAAATATGCCCTGGTGCTTGAGGGCTAGCATACACTGTTGTTAAAAACCACACCTGCTGGCGAGGATCACATACAAGGAAGTGGATGAATTGTATGTGGGAAACTAGAACCTCAAGCTGAATATTAGAAGAATTCCATAAGCACCAAATTCCCCCAAAGAATCCAGAAGCCTCAACCCTGGTAATATTCTCAAAACCAAGAGATTAAGAAATCATGTCAGCCCTCCCTCCTGAAATATGGGGTTCCATAATGATTAACATATCCATATTACTAGTTCTATTTAGTTCTTTCACATAAGCAGCAAAACTTGAATGAGTCGCTCCTCGGCAGTTCCAAGATAAAATGTTTAAGCTATTAAACATTAAATAAAATCATGAAGAGAAAGAGCAATCAAATATCAAGCAAAACTATTTGGCACCATATCAACATCCACACCTACATCTGTGGGACAAAACTCAAATGTATCATTATGCATGGGGATCATAGACTCAAAGGAAGAATTTATCTCAGTAACTTGTAATTTTTGTTGTCCAGGGTCCAGAGGTTCGTGACTTTGTACAACACAAACTCAATCATTACTCTAGCCATCATGAAGAATTGCAATGGAATTTGGTGGTGAAGAGGACCTTTGGAAGGCCAGACAAAATTTTATAACAACATTTTGAACTATATTGGGCTCTGAAGGTCAAGTCTGTTGGTTGATGCAAGCATTATACCTAGTGGGATGTCTAATGGGGCCAGAGAGTGGGATAGCTTCTCCTTCATTCACAACAATAGGCTCCTTATTCTTCGCTCGTGAAAGAGAACCAATAGGGCTTTTTAGCCTATTATTCACGGTTCATTTCCTATCTTGTCTTCGTGGGCCCTTAAGACCACTCCCGCCTCCAACCTCAAAGGTAAAAGTGGCTTGTTCCTCATTCTCATGACCCAAGTTAGCAAAGGCTTTCAATTCTTCATCTATATAGTCCCCATCATTCAAAATCATATAACGGTTTGAAGATTGGCGCTTATTACGTGCTGCAGTATCTGGATATCTAGAATATGAAGATCTCCTATATTTTTTTCCACAACCATCCATGATCCAAGCCCAGGATTTATGCCATGAGTAACACCCGCTGCAGTAGATCCTGTGTTTGGCTGTGGTACAACCTCCATTTGTATCTCACTAGTAGCGACAGCAGAAGGAGGCACACCATCATCGTCTTTATCCTGCATTGATAACGTGGTGGGACAGATATTATCCTTGTGCCCGTATTTTCCACATTTGAAACAAACAGTATGCAGCTTCTCATATTTAACATAATAGGTAGTACCATCAATATCAAGTTGTCCAACTAGAGGTTTATCTAAATCAATCTCAATACAAACCCTTGAGAAATGACCACGATTAGAAAATGTAGTATTTTTATCAACCTTAACTGGTCGACCAATACTAGTTGCCAAAGTCATTAACAAATCTTCATCATAACATTAGACTGAGACTTCAGGGAAGCGAACCCAAACAAGAGTGGAGTCTATAGTGGCATATATGGCCAAGAACACTGATGTCCGTGGGCGCACAATGAGATAATGATCAAAAATTGACCAGGGGCCACCCTCCATTACTATATCAAAATCTGCATCGTTATCAATTTGAGGAGAAAACAGTCACGCCCAAGATCTAAGACATCAAACCCTCCTACATGCTTCCATAATTGTTCAATCTAGGTATATAGAATCCTAAACAAGATTGGGCAGCCTAACAATTTCACTACGACTGATTGTCACTATGGGGCCTCCAAAGTCTCCATGTAAGTAGGATCAACATTGAAAATAGGAAAGTTTCTATTACCTTCCTAGAAATCCCCTGTGACTATTCCCTTAGCAATGAGATCAACAGGGATTTTTTTTCCTTTGCATCATAAGCCAGAGACTTGGACATCTCACGATTCAACACTTTGTTTTTTCAAGACATCCGAATCCATTAAAACTACTGCTCTATAGGTTTTGATTTATAAAGAACATCGAATGAGGCTGATCTGATAGAGAATTTGGAGGTTTGATTCTTTTTTTCGGATGAGAATCGGTGAGTGACATGAGGAGTTGGAAAGAGTACTCAGGATTGCCCTCATATATTGCATGTTGAACTGAAACCACTAACAATGTTAGAATTATAATATAAGATAGTTCTAGTCATGGAGGAGGCAACATTTTTGGGATTCATTTTACATAACCAATGGCTAATAGGTGGCAATGCAAATGTTATAAGCGTATAGAAGACGTTAGGAATTTAGACGACTATGAATGGTTTGGGGTTGATGCATTAAGTTCCGTTTTCTAATAAAAGCTTGGAACAATATTATATTATAATTTGCATTCATTTATTTTACTGGAGGAGGCCCATAAACATTTAACTAAATTCAGTTATTAAAGACGAGACCTTAGATTACATTTCCTATAAGGAAGTGAACGGGTCTCTTTATTGAATTATGAAAATAACTCTTCATAAATATCTTGCTAACTTTTTTACTTAATTGGCTTGATTTCTCTACACCAAAAAAAAAACACTCAAGTAAACTACAAACAATATTTATAATATAATACTAAAGTAAGTTGTTTAAAATCAAATTAGTCCAAAAACATAAATAATTTCTCTTGTTTTCAATGTTTTAAAAATTGGAACAAAAGTTATACTAATAAGAAGTTTAAGATTTAAAAGTTCAATCAGTCATAAAATTAGTTAAATGTGGAATAAAATTAAATAATTTAAATATAATTAAAAGAAATTATTCTTATTATCAAATTTTAATTAAAAGAAATTGTTAGATTTATTTTAATTTATAAAATCAATTAAATATTAAATAAAATTAAATAATTTAAATATGATAAAAAAATTATTCTTATTATCAAAATTTAATTAAAAGAAATTATTATATTTATTTTAATTTATAAAAATTTATTAATTGATAAAAAATTATTAAAATAAATTCCGAACTTGCAGTAAAGTTAATAATACGAGCTGTTAATAGGAAACGTTTTCGTCGGGAAGAATGGTCGGTCTTTCAAACAAATAATAAGTAGAAACAAAAAACAAGCAAATAGAAAGCTTCGCCGCGTTACCTTCTTCAAGGATAAGTCAGGCCACAGAGTCGTCGCCGTCGTCGTCGGTTTCGTTGTCGCTTGGACCAGTGCCCTGGCTTTGCGATCTTGATCGCTTTATCGGAGGATCGAGAATTCGATTCAAACTATGTTCAAGTTCTGGTATTCTCTTTTGATTGTTCTTTTATTAAGTTGAATTCGTGGTTGTTCAGTTGATCAATATACTCGATATTATTTCGATTTTTGTTCAAATCTCGATTGATTGTGCGTTTGACGAATTTATGTTTCAAAGTTACTCTCTTTAGGGGTGACATGCCTTTTCAGCAGTGGAGTTGAATTTGATTCTTGTTACCTGATACTGCAACTGTTCATATTTTAGGGTTTCCGTAGGTTGTCTGATTATGCTAATCTATGTTTGGGTTTAGCAGGCTTTTACATGCTTCTTGCTCTTCTTTTTTGTTTTTTCTTAATTTGATTATAATTGAACCTTGTCCTTTCCATCATTAGATTGTATGTTTACTGTCAATTATATGCTCATATATGTTCATTCGACCCCGGCTTTATAGGCCTTCGCAGGAGCAGCAAAGTCAGCCAAATCCACAAAATGTTCCTTCACAATCTTGGCACCCTCCATCTGTAGTTAGCTCCTCTTCGTCTCGCCCTGGAACACCAGGTAGCACTTCATCTAGTGGCTATAGTGTACAAAGGCCAATTGATCAACATCAGTCTACGTCACATGTCTCGCCTTCTGAGGCTGCTGGTGTCATTAATCTTCTGAAGGATAAAAGGTGAATTGCCTGTTTAAGTGGCTGCATTTTATAATATCCTTGCACTGAAGAATTTTCTCATTATTTCATGGCTTGCGTGACAGCGCTATATCATGATTTTATGGAATTATATTTTGTCTGTTGCTCAATTGTTTATACTGACTCCTTTTGTTGGGAATTTTACATGATGCATCATTACTAGATAAGAGCAAGCCACGAAGCTGCCACCATTAATCCTCGTGTAATCCAATATGCATGCTTTGACTTCCTTTTCCGATGCTTAATCATCATGAATTATCAATTTCCATTTCTGCAGTACTCTAAATTAATGATAAGTTTGTTACAATGAATATAAAAGAAAAAATCTATACTTGATGTTGATGGCATGCTCATTGTTTCCAAGTTTCAATGGCTGTTAAATTCCATTTTAGTTGTCTTTTCAAGATGCCTATTTTTTGAAGTTGTATCCCTTTTGCTAAATCTAAGTATCAAACCATATGGTACATTTATGATCCTTAATTGACTTTTCTTTTTCTGGAATTTCATTTCTTCTTGAATGTATGTCTTAGTAAATCCTTCGTGATCTTGACTTTCTTAAATAATTGGCATTAGTTGAACCATCATGTCTTGTCTTGGAATCTGGTATATGTCCTCAGTGAATTTAAGGTTTAAGAGACCTAGTTATTCTGACTGTACCAGAAGTCATCTGGTTTTCTGTCTTTCCTCTTTTTTCTTTGATTTCCTTTTTAACTTGTTCTCTGTCTCTTCCTCTTTTTTCCTTTGATTTTTGTTCTAACTTCCTTTTTCTCTTTTAATGTGTCTAGTGTTGATGAGCTACGGAAGTTATTGAATGATAAGGATGCTTACCGTCAATTTCTACTTTCAGTCGATCAAGTTAAAATGCAAAATAATGTAAGTCCTAAACTTTACCTCTCTCTGTCTCGCTTTTCTCATCATACAATTCTTTTGTCCATGCATCTTTTTGTGGAGACAAGAAACTGAAACATCTGTATTGTGATTATCCAAAAGAAGGGAAGGACAAATTTTCATACACATTAAGGCTGGATAGGGTTTTGCTCAAAGATATTCATTATGTAATGATATGATATATTGAAAAGTGCATTGTGAAAGTTAATATAAAGCACGAGTAATAATCAGTGTAACACTAGTAATGATAACAAGTATCAATAGAACATCTTCTGATTTAACATTTTTTGTAAACTTACTATCATACTTTTTTTATTTAGTTTCCCCTGTTAAATTATTTGTCTTTATCATATTTATAATCCCTCCACCTCACATAAAGCAGTAGCAACACTACTTCGATAGAAAAAGGGAATAATGTAGGTACATCTTACGTAGAACCTATGTTTAGGAGCTTTAGAGTTTAGGAAAAAATCTGAAATATTGTTACATGTTAAAACTTTTTTACAGTCATTCAATAGACTCTTTTTTTCCAATTATTTTCTAAGGTGTATAGAGTGGAATTTAAGGAGCACAAAGGTAAATATGAAGTCCCTCACCAAGCATTCTAAATTTGCCCATCTTCTTACACTGCCCTCTGCGAGAGGCAGAAGAGAGAAAATTAGGAATAATATGCATCTGAATATTTACATTACTCCAAAAGCACTTAGGACATTGCCCTCTTTCCTGATGTGAGGATTTATTATGATGTTGTTGTTAGAAGAAATAACTGTTGTTTGATACGGACTGGCATAAATCTTATACTCTTTTTCTTGTACTGAGGAAGAAACAAGTTTACTACTGTGATTCTTACTTTTTCATGTCTTCAATAGGTGAGAGATGAGCTTCACAAGGAAACTGTGCAATTAGCTAGTAAGTCAAAGGTTTTACTCATATTTTGTGCCTTTGTGTTTATGAACTGGAAGGCAGATGGTAAATTTCTGATTTCCAATCAATAGGAGAAAACTTGGAAAAGGAACCACGTATAATGGAGCTGAGAAATCAGGTGAGTTTTTTAGGTTATGTTTGCTTCCTTACTAAGTGATCATATCAGCAAGTGAATTTTACACCATTCACCTTTGTCCTTTGTTATCTCAGTGCAGGATAATTCGAACCACTGAGTTAGCTACAGCTCAGGAAAAGCTAAACGAGCTGGAGAAAAGGAAAGAAGAAATCCTGAGGTCGTGCTCTCCTGCTGCCCTTGTCCAGAGGCTTAAAGGTACATGGTACACCAGTGTCATTTTTCAATCTTACAGTCTTAAAGATAAGTGGATACCACAGTCTTCAAATGTGATATAAGACATATTCACACTTATTTTCAGAGGCAATGGATGAGACAGAAAATGAATCTGAGGCGTTGCATAGACAGCTGCTAGACAGGGATATAGATCTTGGGACCTTCGTGCAAAAGTATAAGAAACTCCGCACCACATACCACAGGCGGGCACTCATCCATCTCTCTGTTAAAACGTCGCCAACAGCATGATCATAATGCACACATATTGCACTTGATAATGATTTATTACCCTTTTTTCCCCCTTTTAATCCAAACTATCCACTAGATGTGCTTTTGACGTGTTTCATATTTCATATTTTCTCTAATACGAAACGGGTATTTCTTGTCGACTGCTTTTATTTCTTCCTGTTTATCGTTTGGTGTAACTGAGTATATCTTGACTATGGGCAAGCATGGATAACGGTAGATATTTTAGTACTGTACATAAGATCACTCGTATCTTCTTTATCTACTGGTGAGAAAATTCGCCACCAGGTTGGAGCGTGCTTTAATATCCGCAAGCGTAGCTTTTAGTCCTACTTATGTATGTTCAAGCTCACCGTGAAGGATCATATTGTGCATAACGTTTTTTACATGTCGCTCCCAGCAGAACTCTTTTGCATCCCAAATTCACAATGCTCAACTACAAATCACATAGTTTCAGTCTGAAAAAAGAATCAATAAGCCAATATTCAGTCAGTACAAGGGAAGTACTAAAAAAATGTAAATTTTGACATACATACTTCTGATAGCAAAGTTTTCTTGACATGTATTGAGAGCAAGCTTGCTGCTGCAGTCAGACAGCAAAGTTGATGCCACAAGACATTAGACAAGTTTCATTTACCCTGCGTTTGGTTACCGTCTTTGGACGTGAAGACGGATGACAAGGACATCAAAGTTCTGTCCAAAGGCGTATTTGCTTACCGTCTTGGCCCCATTTGGTTGCCATTGAATCTTGGCTAGGAAAGTAATCTTTTTCCTGAAATTTTAATTATTACGTTTGGTTTGTTTTTTTGAGCAGTTAGGAAAGTAAAAACTTTTCTAATTTAAGGAAAATAATAGCACTTTCCTTGGATTCTAAATACCAACACCCCTTTGATATTTAGATTATTTTCTTTAGGAATTTAATCTAAAAATTAAACTGTCCAATTTAACCTTTCTTTTTCTACCAATACTAAATCACCTCTTTCATTAAAATACTACATCTCATATAAGATCTTATCCTATCGCACAGTCTTTTAAAAACACAGAGTCAGAGTCTTCTTCTTCTTCTTCTTTAGTACGACTTTGCTCGATTATCTCCTCTTCAAATATTCATCTTCTTCTTTTAAAAATCTGCCCTACCTCTTCAACGCCGACTAGCTAGAATTTGGAAACAGCAGAGACGAAATCCAAACTTTCGAAGAATACCTCCCCCGTTCAAAAGAGGACCGTTGACGATTTTGTTCGTGCCACGGCGGTTGTAGGAGTCGAGCTCTCTCTTGCCAGGTTTAGGCTTCGTATCCATTCCCTCCTTCTTCCTATCTTCTTCCTATCTGGCCTTTCGTGATGTGGGTTTTGGTTGATTTGCTGTATCGGCCTTTATTTGGTTGATTATTGTGTTCCTTGAGAAATTGGATGCTATTTGATTACTGGCAAACTTGGAAGGCAGAATACTGGGTGATGGATTGAAGATAGTCAGGGGAAAAATGCTTGAATGAAATTATTGTCTTTGTCCGATGGGCTGGGTTTAGTTCCTTAGTTTCATTTGTTACATTATGTTTGGAATGAGTGCGGAAATACATAGATATGGAAGATAAGGTTGTAGTTTTAGTTTCATCCCGAGATCTGGTAGGTGTATGAATACTTATA
>JANZLF010000005.1:40574383-40587860 GCA_026546835.1 Erythroxylum foetidum | reverse complement strand
AAAACCCAAAATTTTGTATTTTTATAACCTAATTTGGGTAATTGGGCCGGCCTGAAATTTTTTGGAATTACCCGACCCCAGCTCGAAAATAATTCAGGTAATACCCGAATTACCCGAAATTTGAAAATTTTTTACCCGAATTAATTCGGGCCGGGCCGGGTAATCGGGCCGGCCCGAATAATGCTCACCCCTAGTCTGGAGAGGACGGTTGAAGCTGGATTGGTGGGCTAGGAGTCACGGGGGGGAGTCCAGCTGCCCGTTGAGTCCCGGAGCGGGAACTTTCCGCACAAGTCATCTGGGTCGAGCCAAAGAGGGGGTTGCGGGGAGGTGGAGTCTTTCTAGGAGTGGGCCCAGCAGCTTGGAAGACCAGGTCCATACGCACTTGAGGGCCCTTGCCTTTGGGACACGTGATTTGGGCCTATGGGATTTAGAGGGTTGACCCTTGGACGCATAGGCACCAGGCACGGCTACGAGTGTGGGCTTCCGGGGCTGTCCAACGGTAAAAGCTAAGGACTGGCTTGAGGAAGCAATAACGTCGTCTCCCGGAATGAGTTCTTCCTTACCGGCCAACACTGCGAATCTCGAGCCCCCATGCGCGTCACATCTCTGACATTACCAGACGAAGGTGTCCGTTGTTGGAGTTGCCAGGAGGCCGCCTAGGAACCTGATTCCATTCACTGTACCTGACGCAGGGACCGCTGACTACGAGCCCCCCAGCTAACGCTGCTCGAGGCGGCGACACCGAAGTGTCACTGGCCCTCTGTTCGACAGGTGAAGAGGATGACCCTAGGTTTGGGGTAACAGAGGTGGGCTGGAGACGATGGGGGCACGCTTCCTCTGAATGGTCGATGCGCCCACATCCAAAGCATAGTTGAGGTAGACCTTCGTACGCAATCCTCAGGACTTCGCCATCCAGCTCCACGTTGTGGCGCAAAGGAGTGGTCAAGTCGACGTCGACAGCCAACCGAGCAAATTTTCCACGGTTCTGTTGTAGAGTGGCTTCATCTATTCAGACAGTCGTCCCTACTAAGTCCCCGAGCGCGGTGATGATTTGGGGGTGGTAGCGCGCAAAGGGAAGGTCCGGTATACGGACCCAGACCACTGCCCTGTTAATCGAACCCTGGGAAGGCCGGAAGGACGGAAGCCACCGCTGCACCGAGAGAACATGTCCAAAGATGACCCAAGGCCCTTGTGTGAGAGCGTTGAGGTAGTCATCGTCATCCTGGAACCTGACGAGGAAAAAATCGTAGTCAAAATCTACAACTTTCATCGATCCCCAGGGATGCCACAGGGAGACCAATCAGGAACAGAGGAGCCGGTATCCAATGTGGCGACCAAGGAGCTTAATGACAACGACATTTTTCCATTGTAAGTCCAGTTTGTCGCGCAGAGCGTTAGAAAGGGTGATACCGCCTTGGAGGTCACCATTAGTTTGGATGTCGCCCTCTTCAATTTCGATAACTTCATCGGCTGGCCAGTGGCTGAGATCTGTGGCGTTGGCATGCCCCTGCAATGCCGCACTGTAGGTCTGTGTAGGAAGAGTGGAATGCTCCTCCTCACGCTTACGGGTACGGACCCGTTTGGGATGGTGGCCCTCCGGGCCCTGAACCTCCATGTGGGGTCAATATTAGCAATCGAAAAATGATGTCGGAGGAGCAAGGGAGAAAAGACGGATGATTACGTGAAAACACCGAAGAATCACTATTCATGCAGAGAAATCTCAACTTTAGTAGCACTGCCAAAGCATTAACTCACATGAGGCAAAAGAACTCAATAATGCAACTTTTCCGACCTCAAGCCCCTAAAATTTGGACATTTGCACACAAAAGAGGCGTTGGCTATCTACTTTGAGTTGTCTAAGAAAATACTCGTGTGCTTCACAGGACATGATGAAAGCCTATATCCACAAACGCTGAGCAAGATGCATTCAGACAAGTTCCTCAGTAGGTAAAATCCAAAAACAACTTGAGAAGATTCATTAACAACGAGGTCAACTAAACCGATTTGACTCCGTAAACTAGCTTCCTTGAAGCAAAATTTGAACTCTCCAACAACAGTGTTCAAATAACATAACACAAAGAAATCAAACAACAAATACACAACACAAAGAAATCAATTTTAGCACAGAAAAACACACCCTATATTATTTATATATTATCCCTAAATTATTTATAGTCATTGTTTTATTAAAATTTGACATTAATATAACGTAAAAAGGCAAGCATACGTTATGTTTTTCCTCATGAAGTAAATAGTCGATCTTATAGAAAAAAATTATAGAGATACTTAAATAAATATGTAAGTACTTGTTATAAAACAAGTTCACAAAACTAATCTCATATGAGATATCTATTTGAAACGTTACTTATATATATATATATATATATATGAAAATTCTCATCACAAAACTAATCTCATATGAGATATCTATTTGAAACGTTACTTATATATATATATATATATATATATGAAAATTCTCATTGTGATGATCATATAAGGGATCTTTTAACTTGAAATCTTCAAAATATCTTATATATGGATTGATATATTTTGATATTACTTAAGACATATTCTAGTCAAGGTAGCTCGACTGATAGTTGTTGTATATAACATAAACTATACGGAGGCAATTGGGTAATCAATATATGATTTATCACCTTAAAATGATTACGAGAATGTTTCATTATTCTTAATTAGTATTTTGGAAATCCTTAGTCAAAGTGAAATGATTGTTTGAAAATAGTGTTCAAATGTCGCTAGTTGAATCAATTACTAATAAAGGAGAACTAACATGATTGGATTCAAATATAATAGACATTAATTTCATGCTCTATATTTAATCGAAACATTACATAATAAAATAATTAAGGTATATGAAAAATCATAGAAAGGTCAGTTAAACTTTGACATTTTTAAATATTTAGATAATCGTGATATGCTATTAGATGTCAATCTTGATCTATAAATATAAAATATTTAATCAAAGAATTAAAGATAAAATAAAATAGTTTAATTTATTTAATCCTAAATATAATTTATGGTTATAATTTATATCAATTTCCAACACATTTGAAAACTTAATGGGTCATAAACAAAGAACGAGTTGAAGAGAGAAAAAGAGTTTAATCAAATTAGGCTTGATTGTAAAGTTTGATAATCTTTATGATTAAAAATAAGATCGATATTTAATCAATAAAGATGAATGTAAGACATCGAATCTTATTTGTACCCGATTAGTATTTAATTAAAATTTATTTCAATTACATTACTAAAATGTTTTGGTTAATTCCAAGAGAGTTACGACTTTTAGCTTAACCATCTACAACATTCATAAAGTTTTTTCAACACGTTTTATAGATATTATTAAAGTCTAAACATTTGTGCAACTATAATAATTAAGATAAGTCGATTTTAAAATTGGTTCAAAAGAAACAACAAAAAGGATCAATCTTTGGAAATTCACGTTTTATTATATTTTATATCAATTATGTTATACTCCATCTGTTTCATAATAAGAGTCGTTTTATATACATTTTAATTATTCAAAATAAGTGTAATTCTTGACTTTGTATACATGTTTATAATTTTTATTCCAAAATTAATCTTTCATTTATCTTTCATCTTACTTATATAAATCACAATTTCAAGGCAATTTAATATACAATTTCTCTCATATGCTAATTATTGCAAGGGTATATCTATAATTTTATTAGCTTTCTTAATAAGCGTGTATTTTTTTAAAACGACTTTTATTATAAATCGAGTATAATTTAAGTAATCTTGATTTGGAAACTCATAATGAAATATTTTGTACTTATTATGCCACGTGCAGGATTAGATCTCGTGTCCCAACTTCTCAACGATAATAAAAAAAGTCTTGATACAAGTACCCACGAGCTTGATTACGACTCTATTGTATGATATTGTACTAATGAGTTTAATTTATTGTATTTGTATTTAGTTAGTTAGGATTAAAAAATAAAATAATTTTATTATGAAAATTTCAAATTTGATGCGTTTATATGGCCTTTATTATTTTGTACTTCATAAAAATACTTAATTTAATATTTTTATTAAAAGTGTAATTAAGGACCTTAAACTTTAATTATAAATAATAAAACTCAAAATACATAATTTACAATATATAACTTTTTTTTTGTTGAAAATCTTATATTATATATAGCCCCATCAGAGTATAGGAAATAGGATATGTCTAATCAATATAAGTAAAGCTACAATTCATTTGCAAGCTTACGTTTTTAATGGTATATTGAATTAGAAATTTCAAGGTTAATGTTAATATGATGAAAATTTAAAATTTAGAATATTTAAATATATTTTAAAAATTAAATGATTAAATTGGATTTTTTTTCTATGTATCTTCTATTACACATGCATATATGCATGGCCTTTACATAAACTTTATTTATGAATTTAGAATTACTTATATAATTTTAATATTTTCTTATTAAAAGATATTTAATGTGCACATACTTCAAAATCATTAAAGCACACCAAAAATTTTAATTTTTGATATATTTATTAATTGATTTTGATTTTATAAATAGGTATTTATATGATAGAAATTAATATAATTAATCTATTTAAATTAATATTTCATCAGCACATATCAAATTTAATTTTAAAATTTTGATTTTCTTGTTGAATGTAACTCAATTATATATATATATGTATGTATGTGTGTGTGAATATATATATATATATACTTTTCTTTTCATTAAAACTTTTAAAAGTTAGAATTATTTCACTAAAAATTGCAATGCTAATAAATGTAAGTTATACATAATAATACTCAATTTACACGAACGACTAGAGGATATTTAGATATTAATAATATGTAATTTAATACTGTAAAACAATATTTAATATACACAGCTTTCAAGATTATTAAAATTTATTAATAATTAACCATCTTAGATAATTATAAACTGATCTTAGATTTTGTAAATAGATATTTATTATATAGAAACTTGAACAATAATTTTAAATATATATATATATATATATTTAAAATTAAGTTGCAAATTATTATTTTAATAATGTTCTAAAGCTCTTATTAACCATGTGCGAATATGTTGTCAATTATTGGCATGTCTAGTTAGTTTCAGAAGTATCAAACAAGGTAACTTATGACTTCCTGTATTTATCTACTCGAGTGTTCTGAAGAGGAGACTTTAAGTCGGCTCTAAAGTCTTCTTCACTTGCTGTATAACGGACCCAGCGAATTATATGGCTTTGGAAATTTATGGACAGCACGCTTAGAAGGTAGTGGCTGCCTGAAATTATTGATCATCATATGTGACTGAAAATGAGACAAAAGGCCCTGTAACCATCTCTTTATTTCACATGTAAGCATCTCCTTTCTTGACAGAAATCAGAAAAGGTCCGCTATCTAATCTGCAAATCAGCTCTTTACTAACAATGTGTTATACCAACACTGAATCAATTGAAGTGGCCTACACTCTTTGCCTTTTCAATGCATAAAATTTTGTTTAGTACGGTAGTTGAACTTGGAAGTCTATCCATCCATATCATTTCTCCCTGTGATCAAAGTATGAGCTAATATGATTAAACGTGGGGTTAACGTGGAGGGTGTGATGGTCATCATTGCTAATTGATTGTGGTTTCTTTTCCATTTCAAGCTGGATTAATTGTTCCTCGAATGACTTTAAATTCTTCATAATTAATTAAGGGATGAGGAGGCATATTATATCCTCAAAAAACGTAAAACTAACCTTAAATTCTTCATAATTTCAGGAAACTAATGCGATTAAAGAGGATAGATCCAAATCAATTGTCAAAACCAAGAGATTAGTTGCTTGTTTGAACATGGAAATGTTTTCGTGCTTAAGAGAAGTAGCAGAGCTATACGCCTGTCCTAAACTTCCAAACCCTTGTTTATGTTTGCGTATCAAAGGTATATTTCTTCAGTGAGTAGCTTTCCTCTTGGCATTGGACTGCCAAAAGGTGGCTTAAATGGAGTCAAGTCTAGCCGAGTCTGAATCTTCTGTCTAATTTTATGGTGTTTTATTCTATCCCATGAATCTCAGTCACTTATTTATGTGGATCTTATGTAGATCCCGCATAAATAAACGTAGGTCTCGCATAAATGAATGACTGAGATTCATAGAATAGAATAAGACATTACAATATTAGACAGAGAATCATGCCCCAATTTAGCCACCCCTTATCATGTAACTCCTTTGTTCTAACATATCTCAACCATCCGGTATAAAGAGTACTAGATATGGGGTACAGATAATCTAGTTCTTAAGTTTAGAGTCAAATTTCATATTAAAATTAGTATTGAATTTGATTTCAGTATATTACGGTCGAGATGATTTTTAATAATTATAAAATAACCTTTAAATTTATAAAATATTCTATCAATATATTATATTATATAATTTTTAACCTTACTTTAAGAAATTATCATAATGTTAATTTAATATGATAATTATTTAATTTATTCCTAATTTTAAAAAAATCTCCTTTTTCTTATTAATATTTTTTCATACATTTCTCCTATGAGTAATAACTGCAATGAATATTATTAAAAAAAGATAATTAACTAAGACTAAGAAAATAATGAGGAAGCTTCCCACGTAGAAATACTTCATGTACACACTTCCATAGATACTTGAATCATCATTGAGTAAAAGATTACTTGTGGGTCTTAATCAGAGAAAAGGCGACAAAGGAAACTGCATGCAGCAAGAAAATCCAACGTGGCGAAGACAGTATTCATTGTCGGGTGGAACTTTAGGGTCGACGACCGTTTACTTGCCAAAAATTAATAAAAATGAAAATTGACCTACGTCGGACGGTGGACCCCGAAAAGAAAACCGACCTTCACACTCTACCAGGATTTGGAAGGACTCTCGGCCTTGGGTCAAGATCGATACGCACCGTATCACGCTATCCCTTAGCTTTCTAATTTCTAAAATTAATTTAATTTTTTTACACGAAAAATTAAAGGAAAAAGGTTTTGCTTTTTAGACAATGCAGTTACATGGGATATTTATTTAGTTTTGCTTGGGTGCACTTTGGACAATTGGATCGAGGACTCGATATCCTTGGCTTGAAGTAAAATACCCTTTAATAATTAGGTGAGTTGTTAAAGAATTCTTTTAGCTTAAATAAGATTGTGTGTTTAAATCGCCCTCATGTATGCAGTTATTTAAAATTTAGAATTAGAACTTTGCTTCTCGCAAGGAATTACTCGACTCAAATAAAAATTAGTCTGAAAGTGGACGATTTAAAGGTGCTTCTTCATAAATGAAACACTCTTAAAAAATTCGTGGGTAACAAAAATAAAAATAAAAAAGTAAATTACCCTTTATTTTTGTTTTTGATAGCAAGGGGTGTTTTAGACTTTGCACTTGTTTGCATAATACTTAATTACGCGAAGTTGAAGTAGCGAAGTAGCCAACTCTCTGAGTCACCTCTCACGCAGTCTGGTCTAGACGCCTTCTGCGTCCTTGCCACTCGTGACCACACTTTTTATCTTCCTTTTTTCTCTCTCAAATGCTTCAAACCAGGCATGACCACTGCCTGACTTTCAAGAATTAGAAAAACCCACCAGAAATGCGCTCTCTTTGGTACCTCTTGATTGTGACATTAGCATTAGTTGCGCCCATGTCGGTGGTTCACTCTGCTACTGTTCTCCCTCTCCAGAGGGTTTTGCCTTTGGAGCAACGTCTGGAGTTGGAGCAACTTAAAGCTTGGGACAGAGTTAGGCATGCCCGCCTCTTGCAGAGCTTTGCTGGCGGTGTTGTCGACTTCTCTGTCCAAGGAACCTCCGATCCCTATCTCGTTGGGTATTTCTTTCAATCTTTTTAGCTTCTTTTCTGTTTAAATTTGATCTTTATGGGTTTCCATTGCTTCTTGGAACTTTGCAACTCTTTTGTTTAATACTTAGTCAGGTTCTGATTCTTATACTTTCCTTTCACTTCCTTTTCTTTTTTTAAATTTTTTTATTCCTAATTTTCACGATCGATTACTGTATGAGGTTTTTATGGACTGTTTTATTTGGAATTGGCAAGCCTGTGGACGTTTCTGCCATCATTTTCTTTTTCTGGGTCAGCATTCAGAAAATGATTATAGATTTTTTAACACAACTCACTACTTGGTTAACTGGAGTCCAATTTTTGGATACTTTCTGCTAGAGCAGTGAAAAGCATGAAAAACCAACAAGTGATATTCTTTTGTTTGTTTTCTTTTTCATTTTCATCTTCTGTTTTACATATATGCAAATGAAACAACATATATTTTGTATTCTCGCTTGTGATAAAATTTGAATTGTTTATTTCCTGTGTTTGTTATGCCATATGATATGACAATATAATTATGGATTCGTTCTGTTTTTTCTGTTATTTTTATGCCATATGACAATATAATTATGGACTCATTCTGTTTTTGCTGTTATTTTTTCGGGTGTTTTTTTTCTATCAGGGTCGGTGGATCTTCAGCACCCTTGTAATATACTTGATTCCTTCTGTTTTCCACTTATTATACTTCTCTTTGGATAAGATTATAAAATACTGGTTTCTTTATAGCAAAATTTGGGGCATTGAATTTGATTATATTCTTTAATTTTCTATCTCTTGTTTTTGTTTAGGCTATATTTCACGAAAGTGAAACTGGGATCTCCTCCTAGAGAATTCAACTTGCAGATTGATACCGGAAGCGATGTCTTGTGGGTTACCTGCAGTTCCTGCAGTAATTGCCCGCAATCCAGTGCCCTTGGAGTAAACCCTGTTCTCTCCCTACTTGGCCTTAAAAGTCAAAATAGTTTTTTTGAACTTAGAAATTGATTTCATGCTTATTCTATATTTTGTAGATTCAGCTCAATTATTTTGATACTACCAGTTCATCAACTGCTGGACTAGTCCCATGTTCAGACAATTTTTGCACATCCGCTGCTCAGACAACAGCAACTCAGTGCACTTCGAAGATTAATCAATGCATCTACTCATTTCAATACGGAGATGGAAGTGGAACATTGGGATATTATGTGTCCGATATATTCAGTTTTGATGCTATTTTGGGAGAGTCATTAACTGCCAACTCCTCAGCCCTTGTTGTATTTGGGTAGGTAATTTCTAACTCATAATAGAAATGAGGTGTAACAGAAGCATCAAACTCGCAAAGATTGTTGTTTGTACTATGTCTTCTGTTTCTTGTCTTATTTTCTCTTTGTTCCTACAACAATTTTTTTAGTAATTTATCTCTGTACTCGTGGCTCTGGAAACAGGTGTAGCACCTACCAGTCTGGGGACTTAACAAAGACGGATAAAGCAATTGATGGAATTTTTGGATTTGGTCAAGGAGAGCTGTCAGTCATATCACAGTTGTCATCTCGAGGTATAACACCCAGAGTATTCTCTCATTGCTTGAGAGGAGAGGGCAATGGAGGTGGTATTTTGGTTCTTGGCGAGATTTTGGAGCCAGGCATTGTGTATACTCCACTTGTCCCATCACAGTATGTTCTACTGATTTCTTATGAACCTCCAGCAATATTAACACTGCACCTTCAATACTCTCTTCACCTCTTTGACCCAGATCTTGCATTTCATAATCTTCATTCTGGAACTCACATCTGATTTGTATGACTTGATGTTTATCCGGGACAGCCTGAGCTAGTACTTGCACCTTGGGGTTATATATGTATATATAGATGATGTAATAGGTGATAGATCCCCACCAAGAGTGTTGCTTGAATGTGGACAGGGAAATTTAGAAGAACAGTTCATTATGTCTAAATTGACTGTTCTTTTGAATTTCCCTGGCTACATTCAAGTAACACTCTTGATGGGGATCTATCACCTACTAGGTCATATTGTCTATCTTGATATGTTTTCCTTCTGCATGAGGATAGAGGAGCACCTCTCAAATTTATCTTAGTTCCTAACTTTGCCCCTGCTCTGCATTTAACTACGGTCTTATCCTCCTTTATTCTTGTTTTTGTGCTAACTTAAGTTGCAACTGGAAAAGTGTGTCTAGACTAACTGTTTCATCCTAAATTTTCAGGCCCCACTATAATTTATATCTCCAGAGCATTGCTGTTAATGGTCAACTGCTGCCCATTGATCCTGCAGCATTTGCAACATCGAATAATCAAGGAACTATCATTGACACAGGCACAACTTTGGCATACCTTGTCCATGAAGCTTTTGATCCTTTTGTCAGTGCTGTAAGTAATTGTTCCAATCAAAGTTTAGATTAAGTAGAAGACACAATTACACATTTCTCTCCAAAAGCCACTTACTATTGCATCTATGAGTTCTAGAGAACATGAACAACTTACTTTCAGTATGTGAAGACTCTCTGATAGAATGCATCATAGGCTAACTAGATCTCATTCCGTACAATCGAAGGTCAATAGCCTAGTTTGTTATAAATCCTATCCTGGTTTAACTCCTTGCTTAAGATGATCATCAAAAAATTGTTAAACAGAGTAAATTGTCAAAATATGTTAGTTTTTTATTGATTTCTTATGTAAAGTTGGCATCAAAAGAGTGTAGAACTTGGGGTAATCTTTAGATCCTTTGGTGAAACAAGTATAGCCAGAGAGGTTATTATGTGTGATGAAGAGTCAGGTATTCATTTGTATAAAAGTTTGTTAGCATTAGAAAGACAATATTTTGGAAAGGGATCTTGGGAGCTGAAGACATTAATCGAGATAAAAGGGCTTATAGGTTCTCCCTGTTAAGTGAAGAAATTGCTAATCCCAAGCAGCTTGATGGTGATATAACATGATGTATACTTCATGAATTGGATTTATTGAAATGATTTATCTTGAGCTGCTTTCTTTTGCTGTGAAGTTGACTTGCTTACTGAATGTTTAGATAACATCCGCTGTCTCACAATCTGCAACTCCCATTATATACAAAGGAAACCAATGCTATCAAGTCTCATCCAGGTTCATTCTTTTACTTTGTTTCTAGTTAATGTTTTGTCTGATATGCTTGCCACAATAAAAATTGTATTTTCTGCTGTACTTTGTATTGTTTTTTTTTCGTGTTTTCCTTTTTTCGGTTCTTGTGAGTTGAGCAGCAATTATCTCTTTCATATGCAGCATCTCCACGATATTTCCTTCAGTCAGCCTTAATTTTGCTGGTGATGCTTCCATGGTGTTAAAGCCCGAGGAATACTTGACACATTATGGTTTCTATGTAACTTTCTTTGATTCACCTTTGGACAATCATTTTATTTTGTTTTAAGCATCTCAATGGCAGTGCATGAAGCTTGACAGAACCTATTTTACTTTAGCAGGATGGTGCTGCAATGTGGTGCGTTGGTTTCCAGAAAGCTCAAAATGGAGTGACAATATTAGGAGGTTAGTCTGAACTAGAGCCCGATTCTTTTTCATTGACCAACTAGGTTGAAAGTGTGGCTGGGAGAAGACGGATCTGTTTGTCAGTGAGTCATGTGTGATATGCATTGTTAGTAGGGCATTGTTGTCCCCTCCAGAACCTCTTCTCCCTGTGCAACAATATCCCCACGCCCTGCCAAAACCTCCCCTCACCACCCTTAGGCACCACTCCAAGAAAGAAAAAAGAAAAAGAAAGAGTAAAAGAAAAATGGTTTCAGTCATTTCATGGTAAATATCAGAAGAATTACATGGACTGGCTGAGCCTCTCAAACATTTAAAATGACTTCTTGAGTTGGGATCCTGTTCTTGTGAACATTCTTCTTTATGTTGCTATCAAAAAAAATCTTGCTGATTCTCGAAGAATGAGGGGTAAATCAAAAGAGTGATCTTGATGTGATGGACATCTCGTAGCTTTAACAGAATTATGTTATGACTGCCATTTTTTATTTTTTTGGCTCTCGACCTTTTAGTTTATGGCTTTGATTATCTTGTCATTCTTCAATTTGCAGATCTTGTGCTGAAAGACAAGATATTTGTATATGACCTGGCTCATCAAAGGATTGGATGGACCAACTATGACTGTAAGTTCTATTATGAACGTGTTTTTTTAGTTGAATACTTCACCTCCTCTATCCATGGTAACATTTTCCCTGTTGATTTGTGTTGTCCCAGGTTCCTTGGCTGTAAATGTCTCTGTAACTTCTAGTAAGGACTTCATCAATGCTGGACAATTGAGGACAAGCAACTCTTCAAGAGAAATGCTCTTGAAGATGCTACCTCTGCGCATCATGGTTCTCTTAATGCACATACTAGTGTTAATAAAGCTCCAAATTTTGTAATTGAATTTCAGACTTAAAGTTCATTCTTTGTTCACGATGCTCCTATACCTAGCTGTCCAGTAAGTAATTGTTCTCTGCCTGTAATTGGTGGTGATCGGAGCATTTTGATTCTATTCAGCAATTTTTGTTGTAAAGGAAGTATCGTCCATCTGCAGTGCTTGCCTTAATTGTAAAGTATCGTTGTGTTCATGTGTTATGTTGATTTTGTATTTGTACCTCAACCAGTGTTCGGAATACCGTTCCGTACCGGACGGTACCGGCCGGAACGTTCCGTTCCGGCTGGAATCCGGTACCGGAACAATCAAAACAATACCGGTAAAAAATTCCGGCCGGTACCGGCCGTATCCGGTCGGTATCGGCCGGAACCAAAAATTCCGGTACCTTCCGGACAATTTCGCAAAAAAATTGATGGTCAGGGACCATTTTGCAAATTTGAAGAAGTTAACCCTAACTAAAAATCCCACTCCCCACCTCCGACTGCGGAGATTGCTGCTGACTGCCTCTTTCTCTTACTCACTGCCGACTCTCCCTCTCAGCCGTCTGTCCTCGCCGTCTGTCGCCGCCTCGGCTCCTCCTCCTCTTCTCCTCTCCGTTGTCGCCACCGGTCCTCCTCGGCTCCTCCTCCTCCTCTTCTCCTCTCCGTTGTCGCCACCGGTCCTCCTTTGCTCTGCGTCGCTCTTCTCCTCCTCCTCCTCGTCTTCTCCTCCACCTCCACCCGAAGACGTGCTGCCTCACCGGCCATCGACAGCTCCGAGCCTCCGACGCCCCACCAGCCACCGATCCAGACGGCTGTCTTTTGAAAAATGTCGAAGCTTGCATTTGGTGTATAAACATAAAACGAAGGCAAGTAACTACAGAATAAGAATACAGGAATAAAACAAATCTTTAACATCAAAAAGACAAAAACTGTGTCTTGGAAATTTGCCCAAGAGCCATGTGAGTAGTCCAATCGACAATCAGAGATTCCAAGGCAATAAAGGAAGGCATGGGAAAAAGGAAAGGCAATAAAGGAGGGCATGGGAAAAAGGAAAAGCTGTAGAAAACTTATAAATGCTTTTTTTATTTTTATAAATAATTATTTTAAAATTTACGAAAATAAATATTAAATAATTTAATATTATTAATATAATAATTCAAATTATTTTGAAATTAAATTTTTAAAATTTTGGAATAGAATTTTTAAAGTTGATAATTTGAAATTGATGGATTGAAGTTAAAGAATACCGTAGGTAAGTAATTT
>JANZLF010000005.1:40523715-40539501 GCA_026546835.1 Erythroxylum foetidum | reverse complement strand
GAAGAAGAATTATCTTATGAAAATTTGCAGCTATCTCGAGGTTATATAGGAAACTAAAATTTTAATTGTAATATTATTTACCTGTTTATTATTTCACATTATTTAATTGCACTCTTTTTGTTTAGGTGATGAAGAAGACACAAATAGGATCAATGATCACATTGATTTAATGATGTCCAGTGATGCCGAGACCTCGAGTTCCAATAATGGTGAAGTTGCTTGTATCTTAAGGCAACAAAGGAATCACCTCATTAATGAAGATGATTATTAAAGACTTGGTAATATGGTAGCTTTTTAATATGACTTTATTAAAATACTTGATGGTGATTGTTTGATTTGTTTGATGTTAATTTCATTTGGACTTGATCATGTGGTTATTATTTGGGATAATTGTTGATTTTGTTGTTTTGTTTTAATGCATGTGTTAGACTCGGATTTATGTGGATTTTTTGATTTTGTGTTGGTTGATGCAATTATTTTGACATCTAGTGATGATATTTTAGTTATTATTTGAGAACAATTATGTGATTGATGGTTGAAAATTTTCTTTATATTTATTTATATTATTTTGTATATTTTTCTTTTTTAATATTACTAATATTACATATAATTAAATATAATTATTACGTAATTATGATGTCATACCGGTTCGACCGGTGGTCAAACCAGTCAAACCGATGACCAGTAAAATTTTCGGTTCAACGTCCGGTCCAGGTTTCAAAACCTTGGTTATATCCATAATACCGTCGTAAATTTGATTATCTTCGAGTCAGTTGAGAGATAATGATTGTTACAATATAAAATTTCGTAGGATATTTTGGTATGAGAAACTATATAAGATAATTCAACACTATTTTTTGTCAATACGATGCATATTAATGGTCGATACAAAATCTGTAATATTACTTAAGCACTCTAAAATTTAATTTATATCAAATTAATACATGAAGTTAAAATTTATTTATCCTTAGATCTCTTACACATTTTCTTCTTTTTTTTGAAATTTTTTAATGAATTAAGGCATAACAGACATCATATTAGTTGATCTCTTGCACATTTACTGTTAAGATATATGTTATATATCTCATTATTTAATTTTGACATTTTTAATTATTAGATATTCATTAAAATATAAATCAAGAAGTCTTACTTGAATTGGATTCTTCGATAGAGTTGTTATGCAAATGTAACTCTATCTTGAATGAAGATTCACGTGGATCATGTTTCCTCAAGAGAAATGGACAATGCAAGGTGACTATGGGGTGGTGTGAGTGAAGGTTTTAATGTCTTGAATTTTTATTGTTGCGTGACTCTATTCTTTGAGGGACATACGTGAGTTATTATGTGATTTATAGTGTAGTGGATGTGGGCATGATTTTTTGGAGAGTTGGCCTTATTGCGTGGGTCACTCTGTGTTGTCCACATTTTTGCAGTAAAATATGTGCGTGTTTTGGTGCGGTTTTTCTCATGTGAAGAAAATTGAAGACAGTCGAAGGTGAGTTGATACTGGCGTGACCCAGCTCTTGGACTTGAAGCGTTATTTACTTGGTGAAAGTTTTTGTTTGACTGATGGGTTGCTCGTGATTTGATTGTTGCTACACACATAAGGGTTTAATACGCTCCTGAGAAAAGGGTCCCTTCTTTCTACAGTTGAAACACATAAGTTTGGACTTATCCTTCTTGCCCTCGCATTTGCCTCTACGACATTTAGTGACTCACCCTTCTCGAGGCCCTTGGTTCTTTGCTTTTCCATATTTGAGCTTAGGGCCATCACCGTTGCGCCCATTTTGTGCAGTTAATGCAACGACACTGTGGTTTGCAATTATGCGCTCCCCCTCAAGCTCCAAATGGCGAGAAATGTCATCAAAGATCTTAATGACCTCATTATAAGTAAGGACCAACTTCACTTATCCCCACAAGGACTTGGGAAGTGACCAATTGATAGCTAGAACTTGTTGTTCATATGTGAGATTATAACATGTTGCCTTCATTTCTCTAATTATGGAGGACATCACCATAAGATGTTCAGTCATGGTATGCTTAGGGTCCATCATGTATAATTGAACCTAAGCGTCAAGGCACGAAGCCTTGTGGCTGTTGTTCCTCCATATTTTATACACAACTGATCTCACATTTCCATGATAGTTGGGTAAATCTCAAACTTTCCAATAAAGTCATCATGCTTGCAAGCTAACATTGTAAAGCACACACTTCTATTTTTCTTTTGCGAAAGGGCATGTGCCTCATGGTCATAACGATGTTGGGTCGAATTCCCAGTCTCAGATGGGCTCATTTTGGTGGTCAGATGATCGAGTAACTCATGCCCATTGAGAAGGTACTGAACCTTCCTATGCCAGATGTCTTAGTTTTTATTGTCAAGTTTCTCTTCCTTGGTTATCTCAATAATCGAACTCTTGGTTGCCAATTGACTACTTCATTGCATATGTTTAATTAAGGCACATATCTATTTATGCTAATCTCAATTAGTTAGCTCAACTCCCACTTATATTATCAATTCAAAAATTTCACAAACTTGCTAGTAATCATCACTAACAACATAAGTAGTATTAAGCGCCTAATTATGGGTAACACATCCACTAAATATAGCTTAAACCAATCATGCATGCATTACTGAGTCTCACTCTAAGACTCCATTGATATTTTGGTGCCTAATGCCCAAAATAAAATTATATACTTAGAATTATTATGAAAATTCATTCCCTTACAAAGCCTCAATATTAAAACATTTTATTACAATGCAAATCCTATTACATCATTCTAATAACAAATATTAAATGAGGATGTCACACCTTCTTTCTTGTATATAAAATTATTTTGGAAAACATTCATCACACAACATAGGTACTAATTTAAAATATCAATGCATTTTTATTTAATTTATGTCCATTGGCACTAATTAACAATTAGTCACATAGACAAATAATTAACCAATTTATTTCTAACACAAATAATAATCATTTAACACATAAATGAAATAAAAAATAAAATACAACTCATAACATATATGAAATGCATCATAAATTCGTGAATATAATGCACAATTATCAAGCATGAAAAACTAAGATAATAGCCAAAAAATTATTTCACTTATGTAATTAAGTAAAATTTCAAATTAGGCTAATAAATAACTCAAAATTTGAAAATTTTTAATAAACGGTTGTCTGGAGTGGCCCTATGAACCTCATACGCCCCCAGGGTGTGTGTGAGATGTGGTTGTGGAAAACCCAAATGTTTTAAAATTTTCATTTAGCCACGATGCCACTTCAGGCTATTGTTTTTCACTCATTTTAACTCCAATTTGAGCATATAATATATGATTGGAAAGATAATGTGACAAGGCATATGCATATTTTATGCAGGACAGTACTGTAACAGGTCGAAAAATGGGTCAAAAATTTATCATGCAGTATCTCACTCAATTTAAATCCATTTTTCACCTAATTTTAGGCACAAGTCTCTAACATTATAAGGAACATATTCATGCCAAAATTTCAAGCTAAAACAAAGCACACCAAAATTTGTCATTGATGGCCATGTTATACATACATGAACTAATTTCAGCATATATGATATATATTCTCATTTGACACAATTTTAAGGACCAAAGCAAGCTTGGAAGGTGTATTGAGACCTTACCTCTCAAACTTGGCAAGTCTCTTTCTCTTGTGCTTGCTTTACAAGTTCACCTTGTGCTTAATAGCTCCAAGTAGCTCGAATTTGCCCTTTTTCGATGTTGTGAGCAGCTACCAAAGTTACTCTAATTCACACTCCAAATCCCAAGCCTTGTGAATAGTGGCTCAAAGAGATAAGAACATGAGGGAGAACTCAATGTTTATGGAAGAGCCTTAACTGTGGGAGGGATGAGCTTTTGTATGCATTCTCTCTTTTGCAACTTATACAGAAAAATAGAAAAAAGGTTAAACATTCTCACAAGTAACTACTTACTTGTTAGCCTTGTCTTTCCTATAAGACCAAGCTTATTTGTCCACTTTGATTTTCTTGTGCCAATGTGGACACATTATATTATTTTTTGCTACAACTTAATAATGATTCGCCCTTTTTTATGCCTGTTTTCTTTAGAAGAAACTGATCAAAAAGTAAAGCAATATCTGTCCTCACCAATGCCATTACTTGCATTTTCTGTTCGATTCGAGACAGAGTAGAATATAAATTCTCCTTTTCCCTTTTTTAGAAGGGAAGAAAGTCCTTTTCCCTTTTTTAGAAGGGAAGAAAGTAGTGAGGAAGCATAAACACATTCTAAAAATACTATGAGAGAACTAGAATACAGATTATGGATTTATATCATATGTATAAACTTCCATCTTTAGGAAAACAGATGTTCGATTACAGACGTGGGTAGACATCGGGATGTGGGTTTTCTATTGCATTGCAATGAAATGGGTATGAAGCTACAGATCAAGAAATTGAATGAAAGTTGGAATGAAGCTGACTTGCAGCAAACATGATTGAGAAGGTATGCAAACATGTTTTAACATATGCAGCTATGAATAATATATCTTCAGACTATTTGGCTCTTTCAAGTGAAAGACTGAAGCGAGCTGGTCTCACTTTGCAATGGAAGTTGGAGCAGCCATCTGTTTCAGCAGTTTAATCTCGGCTGCAACTTGGTTCATCCAATTTAGGAGATGGTAACCAAGATAATGACTGTTGATTGCTTTAACCTTCGATAATTTTTGCAGGAGTCCTGCAAATCAAAGTAGTAAATTGTAGTGAAGGCCAAGAAAACATAATTCGATAGATGCAATTGCTAAAATTAAGATGATTTGGTTATGAAATCTAAATTCTGCTGTCACACTTACCCAAATGGGCTTTGTTTGATTGATAGCAATTCAATGTCCAACTGCAGATTCAAGAGACATTACGGTAAATGTCTTTGCTAAACAAACATATCAGTTTATTGAACCAAAAACTTGATGTAGAATATTGTGAAATCTTGATAGTAACAAAGGAAACTGAGAATAGGAGATGGATACAGGGCTCAACATGAAGGTAGACAGTTTATCTTGATCAGGAATACATTTACTCTCCTAGTTAAACCATTTTGCATAGAAGAAAAGAGATGATCTGTTAGCTAAATAACAAAACATGTCCTTTCTTTTCGTATTTAGTGCAAGCAAAAGAGTAAGTTTTTTCACATTTCCCTTCTCTTATTCGTGGCTTTTTCCATGAATCAGTGTTTAGTCTGATAATTTATCCAACCTTTCGCAGGATTTCTGAATGGACTTGAAATAGATACTCAACCTTGACAAATCAAATTTCTACAAAGAAATTAAAGAAACAGAGAGATGGCAGACATCTCACTTCTATTGTTGCATTTGGAGGAATTTCTTGGACTCCTTTACTTCCGTAGGCAAGTTCAGGAGGAACTATTAGTAAACGCTGCAAGAAAATTAAATAAGTTGAGATTAACTAAAGCATTACCATTGTCTTTTTAAGTTCTGCACAAAATTCAGAAAAATGTCTGTAACAGGAACAGGCATCACCTGGCCTCCCACACGCATGCCTTGAACGCCAAGGTCTAAACCTTTGAGGACATTTCCCCTCTCAGATTGACCCACGTCAAAACCATAGGGCTGTAGCAACTCAAAACGATTAAAAGAAGTTGAAACAGAAATGCTCGCAGTATAATTGGAAGCCAAAATGCGATAAGCACATCAACTGTCCAATTCATAGGCTACAGAAATATCAGAAAGTGCAGTATTTAAGACTTACCGTTCCACCTCCAACACCAAGTCCTTGTCTGCTAGTCATAAACGTGATTCCTTTCCATTTGGCAACATAATGAACCTAAAAAGAGAATAACTGGATCAGCTACATTTGGATAATGCAAAAACATGAACAGAACTTAACAAAAGTAAAATGCCTTTGTTAACATTTTGATCGTGAAGCATACTATTGGTATTGAAATTTGACGCTTTTTTCCTGCATTCTTAATCATCTTGAGTAGACAAATTTTGGTGAAATTTGGTAAATGAAAATGGCTCCATGCAGCGTCTAGCTATCCCCTGAAGTGTAACTAATATAAGTGTTTTACTGGATGCCATATATAACATGTTAATGTTAAAAGTTACAAAAAGTATTAATAAAAGCTATTAGCAGTCAGAATCCAGATTGCAGATATTTATCAATATATCATAAATTAGTTATGCTTTATTTGAAGGTTGTGAAGTCAAAATTGAAATTTAACTGGACTATCACCATACTGCAACCCTTGATCCCTTCACAGCCTTGGGCCCTCCTCCAACCTTCAAGTCATAGTACCTGAAGAACATAACAACCGATCAGAACTAAATAAATTTCATGTGTATACAACATCATCCACATGCTTCACTTTATAAACCACAAGAAGAGTGGAACTTTTGCCATATTTTTACACAGAAACTATTTGAATATATATAAATATACAGATATAATCTTTGAAAAAAAAGAGAGTCAGGCCCATATGAACTTTGATTACTAACTTCAGACCATTTGGTAGGGTTGTGAATTCACTCTCTGGTATCTTTGCACTTCTAAGCTGCAGAAAACAAAATAATTTTGCCAATTGAACTTTTGGAAAGTTGACAAATCCTAAAGCATCTACCAGCCACTATGTGTTAAAAAAAAACTTACAGCTCTCCTACTTGTGCTTACAGCCTCAGCCACATTGCATGCACAATACCCAGCAGCTGAGCCATAACAAAAAATAGGGAGGAATTCAGAACTGAACAAAGATGTAGAGCAAACAATCAGGAAATAAACTAGTAGCAATTTAGTGCGACAGGCAATGGTCTATTTGGAGTGTACGAACACAATTGCTTCAGTAAATTGTGATAATGGCACAGACCAATATAGATCATAAAGTAACACCTGTTATGAGAAGAGAAGCGATGAGTTCCCTCCTATTCTCATTCTGAATAGAGACTGAGATGAGTTGTTTAGGAACATCACTTGATGAAGACAAAGAACAGCGATATGACAAGAGTCTTGAATTCTTAGCGGACGGCCTCCTACCTGTTGAAGCAAAGTTCAGAGTAAAACCCATCATTCTAAAAAGAGTTACATGCACAAGAGACAAAGATAGAGAAAAACTACTTGGGAGGGTTAGGGATGGGTGAGAATTGTAGAGGACAGGTGTGTTGTTTTGATAATAAGGGAAAAGAGTTAGCTCCATTTGGTCTGGTAAGAGGAGGGACAGCTAAGGAGCAGCAAAGACGAGTCAGTTTCTCCATTTTAAAAGATTTGAGAATGCGGAGGGAGAGAAGATAGAAGATAACGTCAACAATACCATCCACAAATCAAGTGTCCCAAATCATAAAACAGCTTGTCATAGGGTCAACGTTAACCAGCTTTTGGACCCACCAAAGGCATAGACCATACTTACTCATCATAAGCTTTAAAAATAACCTTTGTTTGAACATTGAATGATCGAGAATGCTTAAACTTCCATTTCCCAACAGGATTTAGCTGTAGTTGTGTTGTGTAGATACTGATACTCATGCTAATTACTTGTACCTCCGTAAGGTGGTCATATGATTTAATAGAAGTTGTTATTTCAGGATAATTGAATGTTAAGTACATTGTACGAGTCATGTATGGACTCGGTTATTATTCTTGTATGTACAAATATAAGAGTTTAGGTTTATGCACTAGAACAAGATCTTCCTCCATGAGTTAGTTGCTCTTCTGAAACAGAAAGCGTCCCAAAACAAAAGTTTTCGTGTTTTGCTTTTTCATTCAATTTGTGTTTCACAATGTCACTTCCATCTACCCACTTTTTAAGCTTTTGGAGCAATTTCTTCCTCCTTGAATGTGACTCGTTGGTTGCCACCCCTGAGCATGGTACAATTTGGCTCTGGTCAGAAACTGAACTGGATAGCTGGCGTTCACAATCTTCAATTTCTCTACTTTGTTCAAGTTCTAACTCCAGATGGTTGATGTGCTCTTCAATTTGTTGTTTCTGCTCACGATTTCTCATCAATTCATGTCTTAAGCAAGCATTTGTCCATCTCAAGTAGCTGAGTTCTGTCATTTTAGCAGCTCGATCCCTCTGGAGTTGTTCTAGCTCTGCTTTAAGATGATTGTAATCTTCCTTCGTCATGAGTTCTCCAATCTGCAAATTTGAGAAGATCCAATGGCATTAATAAGCTATGATAGTCAAGAAAACTTGACAAAATGACTCCCACAAAACTTTCGTGAAGAAAGTTTGTACCGTTGAAGTTGATGAACTTTCTTCTAAGCTTTGATTAGTTAACAAATGTTGAAGACTTTCCTCCTGTAGTTGACGTACGATTGCCTCCATCTTTCTAACTCCATCCTCTAGATTCTTGATTTCATTATTCCTTGCCTCTAGCACATCACGACACATCAACATTTCTGCTTCTGTGGCCTCAATCTTGGAATTCTTCTCCCTTATTACATATAATTGCCGTTTTGTTTTCCTTGAAAGCCTCTTAACTTTTCTTACAAGCGATCCATTTTCCTCCTTCGCAAATTCAAGGTGTTCAAGCACTTTCAGATGCTCCACCACCAAATTCTCAAATCTTTGTCTCTCAGCTTCCATTGAAGAAAGCTCCCTCTCCAAGAAGTCCACTTTAGCTATCTCCATCAGTAACTTGTTCTTGAGCTCAATAAGAGCAGATTCTTGCTCTTTTATGGAGTAATAGCAAAGGAACTGCTTTTCTAGCTCCAATTCTCTATTCTGAAGTTCCTCAAGCTTTTCTCTCAGATTAAAATCGTCATCTTTATTTGTAACATCATCAGCAACATCTGAACTTTCTATATGAATACTGGATTGATAGCCGGTGATCGTGTGCTCTCCATGATCTTCAATGGGCGATAAGGCACAATTGAGACTAGTTTGGATTGATTCATTATTGGAATCTTCATTTGAATCAATAGTTTCAGTGGCACTTACCTTGGTTTCTAATGTAGGAGGTTTGTACCTTATATATCTTCTTGAGATGATTTTTACAGATACAAAAGCAGCCACAGAGAGCACTAACGATATTCCAGCTTTCAGGAAAAGCGGTCTCACCATCTCTGTCTTTGATGTTGAGTTCTCCATCTAAGGTCTGTTTGATGAGGTTGTAATATTGTTTTGAAAGCTATAATGAAGTTAGAAAAGTTTCTATTGTTGGCAAAACAAAATGAAGTTTGATCAAACTGTAATATTGTTTTGAAAGCTGCGTTGAGATTCCTTACCTTTACCTTTGTGTGATCATGGCTTTCCTTTGCTTGGAGGAGATAGTGGTATGTTGCTTTTTGACTACTCCACAGCACCGTACATAAGCTCACCACATTCCTCCTGAGGTTTAGAATCTAATTCCTTTGTTATTGATTAAACTGCTTGAACATCTGTCCACAAGTTTTTGTTGATGTTCAGAATCTAATTCCTTTTATCTTGATTAAACTGCTTGAACATCCGTCCACAATTTTGCTAAAGTTTGATCAAGTAAATATCATTTTAATTTTAAAATATATATTGAAAGAAAACTAATTTTATCGTTAAATTTTTTATAAGAATTCTTGTATAAAAATTATTTTTTGAAGAAGAATTATAATGAAATTTTTAAAAAAAGTTTTTTTGAAATAAAAATAGGTAAGATTATTGCTTAAATGTGTTAATAAAATGTATTATTTTATATCATATATTCAAGTTTTTATAAATTGTACTTGTTAACACACTAACTCAACACTTAATTTACCTTCATCTTGAATGATATTAGAGATTGACAGTAATGTATTGAGATTTTAAAAATATAAAAATAACTATCATTTTACAAGCATATATATTGTATTTAGTAATTTAATATAATTTGATAAAAAGTAATAATAAACTATTATAAATAAAATAAAAAGAAGCACACATTAAATCAGATAATAGTTATATATTATAAAATTAAATATATTAATTTAAATAAAAAATGTCATATTTGAATAAAATAAAAAGGTACAAACCAACAAGGTTAATTCTAATCTGTGGTCTAAAGAGAAGGGTATTATTTATACTAGTCCACAGTTCAACAAGGTTCAAAGTCCATGGATTAACCCCTTTTCATCTCTTCTTTCTTCTATAATCACTTTCTTTACTAAATAACTCACTCTAGGAAACGAAAAACACCTAGTAAAAGGTCCTTTTTTTTGCTTAGATAGAGAATTAGAGGCACGCCGGGTGGGTTAAATTGTTAAGATATGATCGAATCCAAATCTAAAGTCTATTGAATCAGGCCTGACTTAGGTCCTTTTATTTCTATATTACAATAAGAAAACATGACTCTTTATGATATGGATAAAAGGTCAAGTCAACAAATAATATTTAACTAATTTGTTACGAGCAATATTTAAAAAATTGGAATTTAATTAAACCGATAAAATAAGATATTTATCGCCTTCATGTCGGAATATTAACACTTATACTTTCTATCCTTTGGTTTTCAAACAAATATTCGTGGCTTATAAAAGGGCTTCTAATCTTATAACTTCTGTAATTTTATTGACTACGTGATCATCATTCGTAATAAATGATTCTACCATGGTCAAAGAGTGGTGTTAGAGAAGAAACTTTTTGTTTATGCAAGTAAATTGATGGACGGTGCAGTTCATCTAAGCTTGATGGCTTTCCCTTATATATATGTACTCAAACTTGATGTTTTGCTGGCAGAGTTCAAATGCATTGTAATTCTGAAGAAGATTCTGTTGCTTAGTTTTATGATGTCGCTCCATCATAAATTCCAATGTTAAGCATACGATTTGTCATGTTACCTAGTTTCCTATTATCTTCTTTCAAGGATCTCCTGTGTTAGAATATATTTTATATATTTTTTGTTTAGTTTTAACATTTTAAATTGGACATATGAGAAAATTAAAACTATTATATAAAATGGGAGGAGATTGTGTTTTAATAGAAGTTCAAATCATATACATAGATATGCAGCAGATGTGGAGATTGTATTTTAATTGAAGTCTATCTAAAACATGCACCTAGAGATTGGGTTTTAATTGAAGTCTATCAAAAAGAGGTCACTTGGAAAAACTCTGTGGGTGTGGGCATTACTGCTATAAAGTATGAGTCACATATGTTGATAAAGAGTTGAATATCGTATCTTAGGGTTAGACTTACGGTACTGTGTGTGTGCGTTGGGCATGAAGGGAGACTACTAAATAATGTGTCTTTGATGGGATATATGCTACGGTATAGTGATTTGATGATAAAGAATTAGTGCTGTGTGCTGCACATGTTTTTTTATTTGAGAAAATTAAAGTGAGTGGAATTAATTGTTAAATGCAAGAGTGAGTACAGTGGTGTGGATGTTGTGAGCGTGAATATCAAGACACAGTGATAGTAGTGGCGATCAAGGGCTTTTGGTGTTATCCTACATGGGTGTTTTGAAATTAAATGGGTAATGAGCATTAAAGTCGCGTGTGTGTGTTTGAGTGAATAATGATACAACTTTTGGTGAAGAGGTGAAAAGACGAAAGCTTTATTCTGCGTCTATTTTTTGGTGGTTCAGCTTCAGCCTAAACAGTAGCGCATTGCTTTTTTGGATGTTCATTCGTTGATAAAGCGGCATATTTATGGAAGTTGATTTTTATCTCAAGTGTTGTCTTTGTTTATGTTGGTTATTGTTTAATCACTTGAGTTGTTTATTTTGTATCTTTATTATCAAATACTGTTGAAAACATCCTCTGTTGAGTTTAGTACGAGACGATCGTACTATTGGGTGTGAAAATCTTTCACGAGAAGTGAGATTGAGAGATAGTGTCAATAGTTGAGTGGTGTCGACTTAGTTAAGCCTTGGGTAAATCTATTGTACTTCGGTAAAAGTTATTAAGTTGTGTGAGGGCACCGTAGACGTAGGCAAGGTTTACCGAACTGTGTTATCAAATTTTTGGTGTTTTTATTATTCCGGTTTTACTTGTTTTTATTTTGTTCGTGCTAAAGAAGTTTACAGAAAGTTTGCGAAACAATTAACCCATTTAGTTTTCAATTGGTTTCAGAGTAAGGTAATCGATTCAGAACTTGGTAGCAAGTTGATGCAGATTCTAGTTTCGCAAACATGGCTATAAGAGAAGGAGCACCGATTATTAGGTCACCGCTGTTAGACTGCTTTAACTATGCTACATAGAAATCACGGATGAGAACCTTCATCGAAGCTCAGGATACAAAAGCTTAGCATTCGGTAGTATATGGATGGACACATCCGACGATTACTGACGATAAAGAAGAGACAGTTCAAAAAGATCCATCTGAATGGACAAGAGCCGAAGAAGAAAGTGCACTTAAAAATTCACAAGCAATGCATGCGATATTCAGTGTTGTTGATGAGGGACGCTTCTCATTGATATCAGCCTGTGAAATAGCTAAAAAAGCATAGGATGTGTTGCCAACTATTCATGAAAGATCAAAATCTATGATAGTGTTGAAATTATAGATGTTAGCTGTACGATTTGAAGAGCTAAAGATGGATGAGAATGAGACTATTGGAGACTTTCATGAAAAACTACGAGATATAGCGAATCAGGCAAATCAACTGGGAAAGAAATACTCCAACTTGAAATTAGTCAAGAAAACATTGAGATCACTGCCTTCAAGATTTATTCCGAAAATTGCAGCAATAGAGGAAGCTCACGACATTGATAATCTGTCATTGAAAAAAGTTATTGGAATCCTTACAAAATTCGAAATGAATCTTTTAAGAGGTAAGCAAGAAAGAAGCAAAGGATTGGCACTACAGGTGAAAACTGAAAAAACTGCGAATGATATAGAAGATGAATCCGACAAGAATGAGGCTGTGGAGCTATTAACAAGAGAGTTCAGTAATTGGTTGAAGATGGTGAAAAAGGATAGACCCGAGTTTAGGCACAAAGGCGGAAGCTCATCGAACAACAACTTTAAACAAGCCAAAACTCAAAAGGGAAAAAGAAAGGTAAAGATAATTCAATGCTATGAGTGTCAAGGCTTAGAACATGTTCAAGCGGAGTGTGCTAAAACTATGAAGAAGAGAAAAGGAAAATCTTATACGAGCACTTGGAGTGATAACAAATTTGGAAATGAAGAAGTTGTGAAGAATGATGCTTTAGTTACTTTGTACAGCAAAAGTCCAGTTACTTGTTTAACAGTAACCGAGAAGGAAGTAACTGAAGATGAAAAAGTGAGTAAATCTAGAAATTTTGGGAAAAATGCAAACGATTCAGCTCAAAACTCGATCTCAGATTATGACAGTGATGAAAGTGGGTCAAGTGATAAAATTGAGAACATTTACGAGGCTTACGAATTAATGCGCAAAAAATGGGTAAAAATAGGTAGAAAGAATGAAAGATTGAAGGAAGAGAATCTCTCCATGAAGAACACCATCCAAGGGTTAGAAAAGAAATTCATGTTGATATCAAATGAACTTGGTGAAGCTAAAATGAAATTAGTAAGTATTGAAAAGGGATTGAGAATGTTAAATGGAGGTATCGAAAAGCTAGAAAAAGTTGTTGAAAATTGGTAAAGTTTAAAGGGATCTTCAGGGCATTGGCTATAAAGGTAAGTGCTTTAAAGTAAATGAGAAGAAAGATGACATATCCAAATCTATCCGAGAAGAAGAAACATCGAGAAAGAATCGAAGATTTATACCCACATGTCACTTTTGTGGAGTCATTGGACATATAAGGCCAAGATGTTATCAGTTACTACAAATGATGTTTCAAAGGGATTAAAACTGAAAATCTAGGCACTCTTCATTAAATTTCCAGAAGCATCTCATGGTATCGAAGCAAGCTTGGATTAGAAAGGGTCAAGTATAAGCACAAAAATGTAGTGAAAGAAAAAAAATGCCCAGATTTGTAGTTAGTTACTGTAGATGAAGTAACTACAGAAAGTGACTCGCAACTAGTTACTGCAGATGGAGCAGCTGTAGAAAGTGGTTTATAGTTAGTTACTGCTGAGAAAATAACTGCAGAAACTGAAGAACTTTTAGTTACTTTGGATGATGAACCAATTAAAACAATGAAAGCTGATTTGAACCGAGATTTTTCATCTCGAATTCGAAGAAATCAGCATGTAGAAAATGTTATTGGAGATGTGAGAAAAAGAAGAAAAACAAGAGAAAGAAAAAGGGTTGATTATCAAGAACTTGTAGGCTACTTATGTTACACATCTTTTCGAGCCAAAGAAAAGCATCAGGTTCGAGATTCTTCGAGGGGCACAACAACAGTGTGCTTTACATTTTTAAAGTACTTTTTTGTTGTTAAAAATGAACAAAAAGAAATGAAAAAGAAAAGAAAAGAAAAGAAAAGAAAATATTTTTTTAGTTCTTTAGTTTTTTTGTTGCTATTGTCGTCTCTTTTTTAATAGTTTGCATTGTGACTTCTTCCTGGCTCTACCGAAGACTCTTTAGCTCTCTCATCGGTATGGATCTGTCTCGAGTATCTCTCTCTCTTTCAGGCATATCTCTTAGTGTTTTGAATAGTGATAATTTGTCTTCTTGGCGTGCTTATAATTCTTCCGTTGGTATGATTATATTTTTTGATACTGTTTTGTCCCAAGGGGGAGACATCAGATTGTTTATGGTAAATGTTCCATTCAGGGGGAGATTTCATAATATACTTGTGACTATTGGTCGTACTTTTTGGCATCTTTTTGTTCCAAGAGGGAGAAATTTGAATGGTTGGATAATTGTGATGTTGATGTTTGATTAAGGGGGGCATTGTAAATTTCATGAATTTCATCTTTATAAGTCCAATTATGATTATTTATGTGGAGTTCTAGAGTTGTGACAAATAATACCAAAAAGGAGGAGAGTGTTAAGATATATTATATATATCTTTTATTTAATTTTGGCATTTTAATTGGACATATAAAATCTTAATTGTAGTGGAATTTAAAAATTGTGAATTGATAAAGTTAAAAGGATGAGGTTGTTGCATGTTTGAATTTAAGTGGGTCTCTGATTGTGAGAGATTTGTGCATATCTGGTATCTACGACAGAAGCCAATCCAGCTGGTGTGTGTTTGTGGTATTTTGGGCAGAGGCATGGAATTACGAAGTAGAGACACGTGGGTGTATATTGTGCATGTTTTTATCTATAGCTGAACAAGAGCTGGTGTTGGTGTGAGAGGAATTGAGGTGAGTGTGCATCAGTTGGGTTATGCAGTAATGGTGTTGAAGTGAGCGTGCAGTGGCCTTGCATGGGAGATTAGGAAAATAAATAATGAGCACTGGCCTTGTGTGGGTGTCTTGAAAGAACGTGTAGTGGGTGTTAAAAAGTGAATTGTGTGAGTATCATGGAGGCCACTCACGTTGTGGCATAAATGGAAAGCTTATGAAATATTTATGTGGGAAAGAAATTCTCTTGCAAAAGCTAAAGACCCAACATCATTCTTTTACGCAAAATTCAATGAAGAAATAAATGCTTTCTTATTGCCTACATCATAATCACGTCAGCCCAGAAAAGCAGCTTATGTGAAGTTGATCTGCATCTCTATGTTTGTTGAAGTTGATCTACATATCTATCTTTGTTGAAGTTGATTTACGTCTCTAACCATAGCTAGAACAAATATTGCGGTATTGCATATGTCACAATAGTGAGCTAAATAACGTATGTTGAGTGAAAAATGCTACGGTGAAGATTGGATTGACTACGGTGTAGAGGATTTGTGGCTTACTTTTTCCCGACGTCTTCACCTGAGATTTTGTTGAAGTTGAGATGAATTAGTACTTAATTGATGGAAAAATTTTCAGATGTGTTTCGGGAAGCTGAAATCATAGGGAAGTCTTTT
>JANZLF010000005.1:40477433-40514163 GCA_026546835.1 Erythroxylum foetidum | reverse complement strand
AATCCTAAACAAATTCTAAAAATCAAATTTTAATAAAACTATAGTTGATGAAAGTTATTTGGACTTTAAAAACCTTCTATCATTATGTGTTTATGTCCCATACAACTTCTATCTATCAGAATTGTCTTTAAATATCAAAAGAATAAGATTTTACGTGCACACTTGACAAGAACATGTGCCTTCCAAACACAAGCATGTACTCTGGAAATAGATTCAACTTATCAGTTTCTTATTGATGGTCTCTTCACTCTAGTTGACCTTCAAAGTTGGACCTCTTCCAACACTTAAGCAAGTTGCTTCCCCTGCTTTTCTTCTTTATCATCCATATAATATGTCTTATATGACTCATCACCATTAGATTGCCTCTGATCATTACCATCCTATGGAAGCTCATGTTCACCTTCTTCACTCATAGGATGACCAATAGAATTAGGAACATTTGTCGAATCCGCAATAATGAATAACAAATTGTTGGAAGTTATATTGCCTTCTTTGATGCAATCTCCACACATCTCATGCTCGTAGAAGATTACATCCTTGCTTATAACAAACTTATGCTTTTATAGATTGTAGAGACTATAGTCGAACTCATTATCAATACATCCAACAAAAACATAAAGAGTAGTATTTAAATCCAATTTTTGATCTTTACTCCTTTTACAAGTGCTTAAAAGCTTTTTATTTGAACACCTTCATAAATGAATGGATTGGATCTTTCCCTTTCCACACTTTCTCAAGAATGTCAAACTCTAAAGGGATTAAAAGGGTTTTATTGATCATGTAAATAATGGCTTAACCTATCTAACACCAAAAGGACTTCAATAGTTTCAACATGTAGAGCGTACATTGAACCTTCTACATGATGGTTCTATTCATCCTTTAGACAATAACATCGTGTTGTGGGGTACCAGATTCCATCTTCTCATGTATTATGCCATGTCTCACATAGTACTCTTCAAACTTATCGGAGATATACTCCTCTCTATTTTCGATTCGAAGACACTTTAACTTCCTCTTTGTCTCCCTTTCCACCATGGTGTGAAATCTCTGAAAGGTCTTTATCACCTGACTTTTTGTTTTCAGCATAAAAACCTAGAACATCATTGATAAATGTAACAAAGTACTTGTTACCTCCTATAGACCCCACCTCCATAAGACTACAAACGTTAGAGTACACTAACTCTAACTTCTTCCTCATCCTTGTAGATTTCTTATGGAAAGACACCTAATGATGTTTTCCAGCCATGTAATGATTATATGGGTTAAGAGAAATCGTAGTCTTTGTAAAGATAAATGATTTTTCAATAAAGTAACTTGATCTCCTCCTCTCTAATGTATCCCAATTTTTGATGCCACAAATTTGGTGTAGTATTTTCTTAAACATGTAATTATCTAGCAAACATTTTCAAGTGTGTCTTATACAAAGCGTATCACAACTCACAACGATCAATTGTCAATGCTTCTTTAAATAGCTTCCATTTGTAATCACCAACCATATGTCAATATCCCTCTTAATCAAGCACATTCGTATACAACAAATTAAGATGCAAGCATAAAATTTGTTGTACACCTCTTAAGGTTAACATAGTAAATTTAAACTCGAGTGTCTCTTATGCTGACAATATTAGTTAAGCTTTGATTGACCATCTTTACACGTCTAAAATCACCATTTCTATAGTTAGTGAAATACTATCTCCTTGGAATATAATGATAAGATGTCCTTGTATCAACAAACCACTCTAAATATAAATGACTAATATGGAGACACTAATTGGTCACACAAATCAATGACACTTTCTCATTTGTGCTTGATGTCATTGCTACAATTTTGTTGTTGTATCTATCCTTTTGGTTGTCTTGCTTTTTCTAATATCTCTTCCACTTGTAGCAGAATTTCTTTATATGACCAAGTTTGGTGCAGTATTGCCACATTTTGGTCTCCCTGCCATCTCTTGACTCCCACTTGCCTTGCCTTTTCAAATCTTTTATCTCGCTTCTTTATCTATTTTTGATCATAAGGGCCTGTATGTTGTCAACACCAATATTTTTCCTCCTAATATCTCAATTGAACATGCTCTTTTTAATCATGTCTAAAGAAAGCATATCATTCATAATGAAGTTACTGATACAAGAACAATACTTATAATTCATCATAATGGATAATCTTCATAGTGGTTAATTTGTTGGTGATGTCATGAAAATTGTTGAGTTGCTCCAATACCAATTTCTCATACTTCAACTTCAGGTTTACAAGCCTTTTAACCAAGGTGATCTTGTTGTGAGTAATCTTTCACTTCTTTTCGCATTTTGTATCTTTCATCGATGTAGACAAGACAGTATCTTTTATATTTCTATCAATATTGATTAGATCATAGAGATCCTTGCAATACAAGAGATCTTTTATCATAGGTATCCAAATCGAGTAGTTGGTCAACGCCAATTTTACAATGTAAATATTGTTATTCTCTATACTCGAGGTTTTGATACTACTTATTGGGTTCTGATATCTCTTATTGGGGCTCCAAATAGTAATGCTTACAAGATCTTTGTGATCACCCAACCAAGAACAAGCTACTCATATAAGATTTTAATGTGAAAAATCATCCAATATAAAGGTAAAACTACTGGAAAAATTGAAAAAATCCACCAAATATCAAAATAGCAAGATACAAGTGATGAAGATTTTGAACTAATTACTCCCCCACAAGATAACTACAACGTGTCTCTATTTTGGGTCTCCCACTTTTTAAGCTCTCAAAATACCAAGGTTCTCATAAAACATTTATGCTAACAACCTCTAGAATTATATATATATATATGTATATATGTTTTGTGAGAACCTTAGTATACACACATGTCCTAATACTACTCTCAAACAAACTCTGAAAATCAAACCTATAATATTATTAGATCTAAGGAAAGGCAACGCACTTTCTGCTTATAATCAGTAGCCATATGACAATAAACAATCTGACTCAGGAGAACCTGGCACTTGTTAGCTAATGCCTAAAATGAGGCTTCAAATTAAGGTTCAGACATGTGGAGCCCATCTCAACTTTACAATAAGTGGTCGTCAATTAAATGTCAATGGGGGCATGATCTAGTTCAAGTTTACAATATATTTTTAAGGATATCACAGTCACAGATCGGATGGAAAGAAAAGAAAGAAATGGAAAACATCCCAAGTGATGCCTCTAGCAATATAAAGGCAAGAGGTATCTACAAAGTGGCAATTGATTGATCTAACACGGGTCGCATTGTAGATTGTGTCTCTGATCTTTTGGCAGGGCCAGTTGGTGTAATCCACAATAAAGTTCTTAAATTCAGTCACTGAACAACTGTAATTGGTGGTCTGCAGCGGCATTTAACACTCCAGTACAAATTTTCATTCATATGGCCGAACCCAACTTCAGAGGAAAAGACAGAACGTTTCCTCCAAAGTATCGTAGCTTGGTAGATTCGACAAACGGAGTAACAAGAAAGAGTATCTGTTAATGGATTTAGGAAATTTCCTCAATTCTTAACCAAGTAGTAATTACCAATACATAGCTTTACGAGTTATACACAAAATTGTCAGTCTGAGCTTGTCTGAATGATGGGTCTTTGTATTCTTAGCATGCAATGCCATTTTGTTTTGCAGTAAAGTAACTGAGAATGGTAGCAAATCGAATCAGCAATTACTTAAGAGAAGTCTTGTTAACTACATTTTTCAGTATAAACACTAATTCGACGGGTACTATTAGGTAAGACTGACTCTCTAACTTCTTTGATGTTTGGGGGGTTGCACCGAATTGCTTGAGGAACGCAGACGCAGCACACATGCAAAGCACCACTTTCCTTCATGATATGTCTTTTCCTTTTGACAAATGGAATGTGGTATAAGTAAAGGGCATAATTAGTTGGCCACCTTTGTTGGTCAATCAAGAACAAAATGGCCAGAAAATGTGCAACCCTGAAAAGGTGTTTAATAGTAGAACTTAGTTTCTAAGAACTTTAGTTTCTGAACAGGGCTGCTTATGAATGATCATCAATAATGTGATAAGAGACAGGAAAAGGCATATCCTTTCCTAAAATCTCTTAAATAAAAGTTGTCATCTTCAACATATCCCAAAAGCCTAATAAATACAGAATTACGATGACAAACAGGGGGATCTTAGGAAGTGCGCTAAACATGCACTGTTCCAAGAAAATAAAGCACCTTTATTGAAACTGTAGTCTGAATAGTGATGCCACTTTGACCATCGTTCGGTGGAATTTCCTTCCTTAAATTCTTCCTCACCTTCATCTACGTTTTATTTTTCAAAGTAGGACATTGAGCTCAGTTTGTGGTATTGAGGTGAAGGAACGATGAAGTTTGCAAAAGCTTCCATTCTGCTGTTAGTTTTAGTTTTCTCAGTGGCTTGTGGTGATCCGCTCGTGCCGGCACTCATTATCTTTGGAGACTCTGTTGTTGATGTAGGCAACAATAACAACCTCAATACACTCATCAAGGCTAACTTTCCTCCTTATGGGAGGGATTTTGTTACCCACACGCCAACTGGAAGATTCTGTAATGGAAAGCTGGCCACAGACTTCACTGGTAATGTAACATTTTCCCCAAGAACACAACGCAACCCTTATTTCCTTTCGCCTCATTTAAGTCTAATGGGGTGATCTGTTGTTTTTTGTTTTTGGCCCATGCACAGCTGAGTTTCTTGGTTTCACCTCATACCCTCCTGCATATCTAGGCCAAGATGCCACAGGCAAGAACCTCCTGACCGGAGCTAACTTCGCCTCAGCTGCTTCTGGTCTTTACGATGGGACGGCCCAGTTATATGTAAACATTGCGATTTAAAGCTTTCTCTCATATCTACACAATATAAGCCTAAATCACTGCTTTTTGTGAACTTTGCAGGGTTCTATTTCTCTGACCCAACAATTGAGTTATTACAGGGACTACCAAGAAAAAGTGGCGAACATGGTGGGACAAGTCAAAGCCAATAATATATACTCTGGTGGTATCCATCTTTTGAGCGCTGGTAGCAGTGATTTCATTCAGAACTATTACATCAACCCCCTGCTTAACAGACACTACTCACCTGATCAATTCTCTGACATTCTCATTGGATCTTACTCTACTTTCATTCAGGTATCATGGCATGTGGTGTTCATTTCAAAACCAAGTTCTCTTTGGAAAAAAGATTTGAGAAAATTTTTTAGGAAAGTTAATACGATTGAATGAAGTGGAATGTATGTTTATCAACCTGTCAAAAACTAAAATATCTACCATTTGAACAAATCAAACTCAAATTCTGTATATTTATAGGTAGAAAATTATAGCAATATAGAATATATAAAGTAAAGGGAAAATTAGTTTGGTCAGAATATGTAGTTACAATGACAAGAATGGTGTTGGCTCAGAGTTTATATGCACTGGGAGCAAGAAGGATAGGAGTTACAACCCTGCCACCTACAGGTTGTTTGCCTGCAGCCATCACACTCTTTGGTATGGGAAGCAACCAATGCGTTGAAAGATTAAACCAAGATGCCATCTCCTTCAACAAAAAATTAAACAGCACTTCCAAAAGCCTGATGGATAAGCTCCCTGGCCTAAAACTTGTGGTCTTCGACATCTATCATCCCCTCTTGGGCATGATCTTGAAGCCAAGTGACAACGGTAAGGTTCACAATTTACAGAAAACATGCCAGTCAATATTTTACCACAATAGAAGCATATGCACGGGATTTCAATGGACAAACTGTTGTTGAACCAGTGCAAACAACATCATGCTATTGCACCAGACACTCAAAAAAGTTTTTTGAACAGGTTTCTTCGAGTCAAGAAAGGCTTGCTGTGGAACAGGAACATTAGAGACCTCCGTGCTGTGCAATGCCGGATCAGTGGGTACATGCTCCAATGCTACGGAATACGTGTTCTGGGATGGATTCCATCCCTCTGAAGCTGCTAATCAGGTCTTGGCTGGTGATCTACTTGAACAAGGAGGCTCCCTGATTTCTTGAGACCACTAAGTGCATGATTAGAACCATTTATGACCATTATGCCTTTCAGTTATCTTCTTCTATACATCATATGTCTGACTGCTATGAGTTCTTGGTTAGTTGCTGCAACCTCATTGGCTACCAATATCCTATATAGCTGTGCACAAAGTAAGAATCACTTGTGCTTTGGCCATTTTGAAGGAGTGTCCATCAATAGTTGTCTTATAATTGAACAAGCAACCTACATGTCCTAAAATGGATCTGCAAGTTGAGGAGATTTGTGCAATTCCGAGACTGAAGCTAGTTAGTACTTGGAAGTAAGGACTTGAAAAGTTGTAGAGAATGTTTTCAATCTATGATGGACGAGTCAGTGATATCTTAATTGTGTAACATTCCTGAGTTTATAATGTTTATTGCATAATTATTTATATCAATTCTGTAAAAACAATTTGACGAAAAGATTAACTAATGGGATAATTTTTAAATAGTGAAACTATAGGAAAAAAATTTATAAATGAATTAAACCACAAAAAATATGTATCTTTTATTCTTTAACATAATTTTTAACATATTAATTATTGGTAATTATATTGATAAACTGTTGATATTTATAAATAAAAGCAATTGATATAGCGTACTCTTTGTGTTTTTTAACTTGTTTGAAGGATATATATTATGTTACTACAAGAACAAAATGACCAGCAGGAGACAGTGGTTTCTAAAGAGTTTCATTGGACTATGTATGTTTCTGGATAATCATGCATAATGTCGTACCCTTTTCCCTTCACTATATTTCTTTGTCTAAAACTTTAACTAAATGCTTCCTTCCTAAACATATGGAGGACAGACGAACTATTCTTTCGCCATTTACCCAAGATAGAGGATAGCTGGAACTTTGGAGTTGTGCTACAAAGGTGTTGTCTTCCGAGAAAATGAGCATCTCATTGACTAGAATCTGGTTTGTTATGCCACCTTAGTCATGACTCCTTTAAAACTCTTCTCCAACTGCTTCATGTCTCACAGACTATCTTTCGGAAGAGATCAGCAACGTCTGCATCACCAATATCTATTTCCCGAACTGCCTTTCTCATTACAACACTCAGCAGACAATAATTTGAATTAGAAAAATGAAGCTTTGTGCTAGTGTTTCAGCTACGTCCTTCGTGCTCCTTGTTTTAGTTTTCCGAGTGGCTCGCGGTGGTGATGGTGATACACTTGTCCCAGCGCTCCTCATCTTTGGTGACTCCGTTGTTGATGCAGGAAACAACAACGACCTCACCACACTCGTTAAGGCCAACTTTCCTCCTTATGGAAGGGATTTTGTCACTCACACCGCAACCGGAAGATTCTGCAACGGAAAGCTGGCGGCAGACTTCACTGGTAATGTAGCATCTCCCATGAACACAACATAATCCTTATTTTCCTTTGTCATTTAGTCTCATGGGTTTGTTCTGTCATGCACAGCTGATTTTCTCGGTTTCACCTCATACCCTCCTGCATATCTTGGCCAAGATGCCACAGGAAACAACCTCCTGAAAGGAGCTAACTTTGCCTCAGCTGGTTCGGGTCTTCACGATGGGACAGCCAAATTATATGTAAACAATGCGATTTAGAGCTCTCTCTATCTCTTAGTTTTCTCATCACAGAAGGATAATAAATCACTCGCTGTTGTATGTGTTACTGGCAGGGCAGCATTTCTCTGAGCCAGCAATTCAAAAACTACAGGGACTACCAAGCAAAAGTTGTGAATATGGTAGGAGAAGCCAAAACCAAAGGTATAATCAATGGCAGTATCCATCTTCTGAGTACAGGTAGCAGTGATTTTCTTCAGAACTATTACATCAATCCCCTGCTCAATGGACTCTACACACCCGATCAATTCTCGGACCTTCTCATGAGATCTTACGCTACTTTCATTAAGGTATCATCAACCAAGCTCTCTTTACTAGTTGTTCCCCTTATTCAATGGTTGATGAATTTATATATTAAAAGTTTCAGGGGTACATTAACATAGATTGACCCAATCTATCCAATGGCTCCAAATCAAACCAAACTAAAAGATTATATTTTAAATGATTCTTATTAACAAGTAAATTTTAAAGTTTACATATAAGTTATTCTTGTTACACTAAATGAAAGAAAGAAATTGGCCCCACTGGTATCTGTTTAAAGCATAGACTATTATTTGAACAAAGGCTTCAAAAAGAGGAAGTACAATGCTTACAAGAAATATGTTTGTACATTTATGGACGGAAAGTTGTATAATGTGAACTTGAAAAGCATCAAGTGAAAATTCTGCTGCTTATTTTGATCAGAGAACGTAGTTGTACTGACGAGAATGGTATTGAGGCAGAATCTATATGAAAGAGGAGCAAGAAAGATTGGAGTGACAGGCCTACCACCAACAGGTTGTTTGCCTGCGGCCATCACTCTCTTTGGCCTGGGAAGCAACCAGTGCGTTGAAAGGTTAAACCACGATGCCATTTCCTTCAACAACAAATTAAACATCACTTCTCAACGCCTAGTGCATAAGCTCCCTGGCCTAACACTGGTGGTCTTTGATATCTACCAACCTCTCTTGGACATGATCTTGAAGCCAACTGACTATGGTAACGTTCATCATTTTACGCATAAAACGGAATATGAAGCAACCATATAACTTTTAACCCAGGAATAAAATGGATTTATTCCATTAAACATGAGAAAACAATACTAAAGTAGAAACACGTCTACTCCAGAGCACAGCTCGGGTTAAATGATCAAACTGTTGTTTAACCAGTGCACAAACATCATACCATCCAACCACTACGATGAGATAATAGCATTGCATAAGATGCTCAGTATCGTTTTTGGAACAGGTTTCTTCGAGTCAAGAAAAGCTTGCTGCGGAACAGGTACAATTGAGACATCAATGCTGTGCAACGAATGGTCAATTGGAACATGCTCCAATGCCACACAGTATGTATTCTGGGATAGTTTCCATCCCTCTGAAGCTGCTAACCAAGTCTTGGCCGCTGATCTAGCTAGCCAGGGATCTTCCCTCATTTCTTGAGATTACTCGGATCACCATTAGAAACATTTACAACTACTCTGCTAAAGCATTCAATTGTATTCTTAGATGCATCATATGTCTAAATGCTACGAGTTCTCAGTTGGTAGTAGTAGCCTCATTGCACCAGAACACATAGCCAGAATCACTTGTGTTTTTGCCATTTTGAAGGAATATCTATGAATCAGTCGAGCACTAAACAGGATCAAATTGGCACTTACTATAAGAGTCCTGAACTTAGCTGGAATAAGCCTACATACACTAATGATCTACCAAGATTCCTTTGTATTGTTTTTCTTCCGAAATATTCAAAACTCAACAAGGTCATATCTTCCTTTTACCTACAATTTATTACAGAAAACAAAGCTCCACTTTCCAAGATCCAACAATCCTATTTCACCATTTTCTTCCATCGAACTGTGAATGTACATAACCTTTAACATAAATCAATTCAAGCAATAAGATAGCACTCACAGTCTAGTATAAGCTTGACGTAAAAGCTTTTTGATGACAACCGGCCAAAAATTCACCTGAAGCAGTAGGAAGCAAGATATTCAGACATCCCTAAGAAAGCTCAAAGCCTGTGTTGGAACTTATTGCATAAAGAAGCTTTGCTCTGAGAGTGCTAGCACGCTTGTATGTTGGAAGCTGTAAAGAGAACAAGAATTATTAAACTCATTTGAAGTTAGAAAGATGCCCACTTATGGATAGCCCTGAGGTTTACAGCAAGTATACCTTTAGAGTATTGTAGCATGTTGAAGCTGAGGGAAGCCGCTCCACATCTTGTCCCCCAATTGTTGCCCACAGAGAAGCATCACATGTCACCTACATATAACCAATTTCCCCACTTAATTTGCTACCAGCTAACAATGAATGTGTTAACTGCCTCCTTTAGGTGTTTGCAAAGGCATGACAAAAGCAATTTATCGAGAAAAAGAAAAGGCATGAAATAAGTAGATACAAGAAGTCCTATCTCAAAAGTAGATACAAGAAGTCCTATCTCAAATGATTACGATTACAAGGGAGGCAACTGATTGATTGAAAATGGACTATAATATAGCAGAGTTCAAGACAGAGCAGAGTCTGGGTAGGGAGTGACATGAAAGGATGAAAAAAAATCAATCAATCTACTGTAAGATTGATATATTGTAACAGAGAAATATCATGATTAACTGTCATTTAACGCTTCTTCCATTCTTTTTGTTTGCTGCTGGAGGTTCCATTGCATCTCTTCAGCTGTTTTTCAAAATTAGAAAGGAAAACAAATCTACTTGTGAAACTGATGAGTAACTACTTAATCACTAGCAAATCAATATTATTCACTATTGAAAAACAGTTGGATACCATCAGCGAACAAAATATTCTTCAAAGATGCACGGAAATGACCTCAAGCCTCGTAAATAATCACTACAGATCCCAATTCTATGTCCAAGGTTAAAAATAATTTGCATGTGATCTCAAACCATACCTTATGGACAGTAAATGAAGGTTGTAGGTGCTTGAAACCAAGTAATGGTCCTCGAGAACAGCTAGTTACAAATTTGAGTAGCATACAGCGTTCACGCGGTTTAAAACCTTTAATTACCTAATGAACATTCCAAACAGATCAAACAGAAAAATGTTAATCCACCATAAAATGGAACATGACTTCAACTATACTGCTCCTTAAAACATGAACGGATGCAATCATCAAGTCCAAACTTTGCATGTGAAATCACATCATGTCTCAGTAGACAGGGAAACTTGTTCCCTTTCACCATTAGGTGGTGGGTGAAGCAGCACTCAAATTGTCAAAACCATGAACACAAACCTGAGTCTGCTTTGAATGATGTACACAATGCAACACAAAATTGAAGAGATTATGAGCATGTGAATTTGAAAAGATAAGTCTTTCATTCATATATCAAGATCAGCTGCAGGCCAGGGATGTAATTGGATTAAAAGAAAAATATTGTCACCGACACAAGAGAAGAAGTAGCAATGCCAAACATCCTTATAAGATTCTTAATACATCTCAAGTGCAATTACTTTACTTTTTTTCTGGCCATGAAACTCTTCCACCTCCAATTGTACAGCATGCAACACTAGTTCTTTAAGTGATGTGGAATTTTCTACATAACAAATGAACTTCTGAAAATTTAGAGAGATAGAAGCCACAGGTACAGAAAAAGAAAAAAGGGTTATGCGACATCCACCAAAGGGAATTACCTCCCAGAAAAGTTTGATTGTTCGACTACCCTCAGAATAACCACCAGTATATCTCGTGTTATTTCTTAAATCATCAACATCAATGTCAATGTCACCACCTGAAAGTAACTGAATAAAATGCTGGGTAACATTAATGAATAGAGCTGAATTCATGAAGAGTAGCATGTGAAAATCAACATCATAATATGGAAAATAAAACATGTTTGTTCTTGTTGATTTATGACCAAGTTATCAACAAAGGAACTGACCGGAACTACTTGACATAATGCCTGTATGGAGGAAACTACCTGATTAAATTCACTTGCATTAAACAACTTCAACCAAGAAGGTGACACTAGATCTGTGAGTCCTCTATAAAATGCATTTGAAAAGGGTAATATCTGCAAATTTAAAAGAACAATAGGTTAAATTAAATATTAAGTTCACAAGATTTCATGATAAAAGGAAACAAGTTACACCTGACGGTTGAGTTTATAATCTGCCATTCCATGAATATACTGCATTTTGTTTTCATTTGTCACACAAACATCCTTGCCACCCAGTTTGAGCTCAACAACATGCCATTTACCAAATGCTTCTTCTGTAAGTGTGAAGTCCAGAGAGAGGTCCTTGATGTCACCATCATAATGCTGCACGATATGAACTACTTAAAGACCATTAAGATTTATAGCTTTTTATGTAAGTGTGCATATACTACAACAGAGATACAACATACTCCATGTATAGTATTAACCAAACTACATTAAAGATGGTGATTTCCAAACAATCGAAGTGGCTTGACGAAGTAAGTTCTGATACCATGTGAAAGTAAATAAAAGAAGATGGATAGAGCTAAAGATGTACACAAGGTTTAACGTGGTTTAATATTAAAGCCTACATCCATAGTTACAGAGACTAGTAAGAACTACATCTTTGTTATAGTTTTGTGATTTATACACAGTACGTCATCCCTATTTATTATGAGTAATAAATTTTTGATAATAATGATATTTGAGTAATATCTGTATTATAATAATAATAATAATTACTTGATCGTTAAGATTTTCAACACTTTCCCTCTAGTTGGTGAATGCACACTTTTTACTACTCGCTTGCAAGTGAATTCTTCAATCCATATTGGCAGGGGTATGAATCCATCGATTCATCAAGTTGAGTCATCAGCTAGCTCAACAAGCAAGTACATATTAATGTATTAAAGTAGGAAATGGTTTCATTCCTGGATTTATATGTATATCCATAAGACCAAATAATATTTTAGCAAGGACTAGTCAAACAAGAAAACATGAAATGCAATCTTATTCGATAAAAAAGTAACCAAATAAGTAATGTACGACTACAGAGACATAGAATTAGCATGTTAAGAAATTCTACCTTCACATACATGAGGTTCCTGTACAACTCTGGATCAAGAGTTGATAGTTCATCAAGAAAGCTATATCTTCCTAACAGTTTTTGAACAAAAACATGAGAAAAGGCATAATCTAGTAATATTCCTTCATATAGAGCTTTTCCGACCACTCTTCCAAGGAATTCAATCATCTGGACACCATTTTCTAAATATCTTGCAGTTGAATTGGGAATTAGGAGCCGGTCTGATGTTGGAGTTTGGGTAAATAGGCCATACCTTTTAACAGAGATAGAAAACTAAGTGTAAAGGGCTGTGTTACAGAAGGAAGATAATGGATGAATCAAAGAATCAATTTATGAACCTGGAAGGACATACTCGGGGGAAAAGGCAGCTTTTGATAGATCAGTCAGGAACTCCTTAGATAGCCCCCCATAGTCCAAGCCAGCCTCCTGAAGACCACATTCACTAACAAAAGAAACATGAATAGATGACTTCAACCTTGACCCAAGGGAATTCAATTGCTGGAATCCATCTTCAACAATATGATCCCGGCGAACCACAATTTCAACTGCTCGGGAACCAGGTCCAGTGATTTCACCAGCCATTTTTCGAGAGACTTTATCCATGTTGATAAATTCCCTAAACATCTGAACTCTGCAAAAAGTAATTGATGAAGTCATGAGCAAAAGATTCTCAAAGGTGTTGGTGAAGAAGCTGCAGCCAACACAAGTTAAGATGCTAAGTTTGAGTTATTACAGAAAATCAAAGTGAATAAACATACAGCACAAGAGAAGAATGATAACCCACATAGGTACAAGTTTGCCATCAAGAGAGAAGCATCCTTATAAGATAATTCACAAATCATGACTATGGACCATATTCTACATTATATCTTTTGAGACCCCTAGATCCAGTTATGCAGAAGGATTTTATTTTATTGTGGAAATAACAATTACTGATGCAGGAAGAGTTATGACAAGAAAGAGGAGTTACAGCCAGCAAGTACTTATTCCCACCTTTCTTCAAATGGATATACATGTGGAGTAACTGTGATCACAGAATCCATGCTTGGAACACTTGAAGCATCATCTAGTTTTACATTGCCTACCATAATTTCATGAGTTCTTGCAGCAACTGCAATCGGAGGCCTGCTATTTCTAGCAGGTGAAAGCCATAAAACAGGTGGGCAAAATTGGTGCCTGCAATCCCTTTCATACATTAAATGCAAGCATCTGATAGCTGAATCCATAAGAGGTCCCTCATTTTGGCCTATACTATGGGCCAAGCCGTTGTAAACTAAAGTATTAAGCACTGATGCAATTCTTCGTTGCCGCTCCAGAGTGAAAGGTACCTAAATTATGTTAGAGAACATCAGGGAAAATTTTCTAGGGTACTCCAGATGGTTAGAAGAGACCATTTGGAAAGAATAAACATAGATAATTACCTGTTTTTCATAAAAGTCTATGTCATCGAGAACCAGTAACAGGTGTGAGTAGGTGGCACAGAACAGATGAAGCAAACATGACAAGTCTTTTGGCATCCTTTGTACACCAAAATTCACAGAGTTTACGTCCCAAACATCAGGATTATCCTCCCCATCCTGTTTACTCGACTCACAACCCATCAGACTACCGTCTATCTCCGCCTGTGACTTACCCGTAATTTTATGGAGTACATTGACCCACTTATTGGCTCCATCCTTGTTTGAATGTTTCTGTTTTTCATTGAGAATATCTTGCCTTTTGTCATCTGTAACTTTCTTTATGCAAAATTGACTATTCTTAGACAGATGCCCATTTACAGGAAAAAGTAAACTTTCTAATGTTTCCCATATAGAATTAACAAATCCAGGCGTAAATGATAGCACGTTGAGGACAGCCAATGATCCAACAGCGGGATTGAAAGTTGAAAATATTCTGAGCATATAAGAATAGAAGTATGCAATGTCAAGCAATTCCACCTTCCTCAAAATTTTCAGATTTTCCAATGCCACAGCCCCATCCCCTTGAGTACATGCATCTACCTTTGAGATCGACAACAGTTTTGTCAGATGCCACTGTTGACAAACAGGTTTGAGTAGGTCCAAATATGACATGTTTAAGGAACACATTTCGCCTGTTTCACAAAAACCTTCAGCAATCTCTGAAGAATGATCACGACTAACAAAAGGATATATGTTCTTGCACCAACTTCTGTCAAGACATGCAAGTAACTTCTCAGCAAGAGTGACCACAACACGGACATAGAAGGCATAGTCTAAACCTTGGTCAGGTCTAGGGTTCACAAACTCATTTTCACTCCCAGTAGCTAGGCAAATAATGTTTGCCAGAGCCCAACCAACTGGTGGAATCAACTTAGAAGATTGCTGAATTTTCAATTGATCTACCTCTGACATGTCAGTCAAGATATTATCTCTCAAGGTCTGTCATCATCTGCCATAGTTTGATCAGTCCTCATTCATTTAAACCATAGTGGTGCATGAAAAAAAATCAAAGAGGGCCCTGGGAATTTAAAGACCTAATTTGACCCGTATGACAGGATAACATGCACATATTCAAGTTCGCAATTGGAAAATGTCTAAATGAAACGATGACCAGAGAAAAGAAAGATCATTTTCAAAATCAATATCTTTCTCCGCATTTGGAAAAGATCAACTGTACTAAGAAAAATGCAGTATTAAAGGAGACAGATATACCAAAAAAATAAAAGAATTGGGGAATTCACAGTAAAGTCACACCATACTGATCCCACATTACATATCAGAAACAGTATCAAGGTATAGATTTTTGAGCCATTGACTTGGAAAAATGAAACTCAAAGAGCACGCTAACTTAGTGCCCCAAGATTCAGTTCTCTATGAAGGTTTTGCCAGCAATAAAATAATCCATTACAATCTCCCAATTCTATTCAAAAAGGATGCTGCAAAAAAGAATCTCAGAAGCACAGGAAAGTTTTCTTTGAAATATAATTACCAGTAGTGTCTGGAAGCATGGTGAAAGAATAGACTTGTGCTTCAGAGCAGGAACAAGAAGAGATGGTAGGCGCTGTGTAAGCTGAGGAATTGTAAGTATAAATAAGCAGTACTGTGCAACAGCAGAATGTGAGTCCACCAGATCAGGGCCATTAAAATTGAAGTCTGTGACCTGAAATGGCCGTAGAGCTAAAGTTATTGTACCGGCACTGATCAGGAACTTGTCATCTGTCCCAGCCACATTGTTTGTTTGTGGACAACAAGATACTTCCAGGTTTTCTAAGTATCTTCTAATAGATGCATAAAGACCACTCTTACGACTTCCCATGAACATAACCAAATCCTTCACCACTACATGAGCATCCATAAAACTATTATTGCTAACAGTGTTCCATGCCTTTGGATCGGTTAACACAACAAGAATACGAATTACAAGAGAAGTAAGAATAACAGAATCTTGACCCTCTGGAAAAGATCTATGACACTCAGAAAGTACAAAAGCGCCAAGAGAAATAAGCTTCTCTGATTGATATGTCCACAGTCTTCTCTCCTCAAGAGTACCCAATGCCAGAGAACAAACATTCCTTCTTGAATCTATCCTTCAAGAAAAAGGAATAAAAAATTAGAAATGATGCCATGTAGAGACAGCACAAACAGATACATAAAGTTATGAACACAAATGAAATTCACAGTTTAATAACAGTATGAATGCAACAATTTCTCTAAAGGTGAATGGTAAAAAATGGATTCACTAAGACATCTTTACAGAAACAAAAAGCTAATTATGAGGATTGGAAAGACGGATGAGCTGCAGAAGGAAAACAAGCAACTTAGAGAACAAGATTTTTGGAAAGCAGAAAAGCACCCATTCCATTATTAGAATAACCCAACATGTGCAGATCGACGCGAAGTAACATAGCATTTGCAATAATTCCAATGCATCTGAATATACTAAAGCGCATACCCATAGAACTTATGCTTTCAAGCACAATCTTGAAGCATTTCCCCATACAATCAAGATCTCCAGAGCGAATCTTCCGACACGTCACCGATAAACACCAAATGAAGAAAAGAAAAGGCCTCAGGACACTAGTAGAAATCCAAGTGGCCGTCATTACGGAACCATCACAACGATCCACCATAGTCACCCAATCATTCTGAAGCTTCAAAGCTACATTCTTTCTTCCTACATAACTCCTCCATACTCTCTGGAAACACAAAAAACTACCATTTCATACATTACACAATCCAATAGACCCAACTGAAATCAAAATAATCATGATTCCCAACCTGTTCCTCCTAATTACAAACACGAAAAATAATTGAAGCACCTGTACAAAGACGGCGGCGGAAGAAGCTCGCCGGGTGTAGCCCCGGAGCTCTCTTTCGACTGAGACTCTCTCCAGAAGCGCGTCCCTCGATATCTCCCGTTTACTTGCTCCTCTTAGCGATACCTGAACCGTTTCAATCAAAAGGTCCAACGATAATCAATGCACAATTGAACAAGTTCCCTTTTTTTGCTCAATAGAAGAACTCATTTCACCTGATTCTTACGAGGTCCGTCCATGGAGGTCCGATCAAGTATGTTCAAGTTCGTGATCTTTCCGACGTCAAAACTTACGCCAAGGATATTTTACTGCAAGTCTATTTTATTATTTTATATACTCCTTTCAATACGACGCCGTGCCTGGTTAACTTTGGTTTCATCACTATTCGCCTACGATTGGCGCGCGGTGACTACTCGCTGCGTCCTATGAGATAACAAACAGCTCTCTTTTTTCAACTATGATTGGCGCCTCCAATCCATGGCTACCGTTATCCAACCGCCGATAACCTCCGTCTCTCATTTTCCTTCGAAGTTACCGCTCCGTTCATTTTCTCTCTTCAAAACCAAACCTCACATCTGTTACGTACACTGCGCACCAGTCGCGTCCTCCATTTTTCGACCTCTGATATCCTCACACTTGTCTCTCTCTGAGCACGAAATTCACAAACCCGCTTTCACTTTGGACTCTTTCCAAGACTTCCAGGACACTATCGACGCTGATGACTTGTCGCATTGGCTTCGTTTGTCCATTAAATATGCTGATGTTGAGCTTGCCAGAGCTGTGCACGCTTTGTTTCATAAGCTTCAACACTCGACACGTGTGGGTAATTGTCTCATTTCGGCTTATCTCAAGATGGGTTTTCTTGTTGATGCTTACGGGGTTTTCACGGGCCTTCATAGACCGGACGTCGTGTCGTACACTGCGTTGATTTCGAGTTTAGCCAAGGAGAATAGAGAGAGCGAAGCAGTTGAGCTTTTCTTTAGAATGAGAAGGGCTTGTATTGAGCCTAATGATTACAGTTTTGTTGGGATTGTAACTGCTTGTATCAGGGTTTTGGATTTTGAATTGGGGTTGCAAGTTCACGCCTTGGCTCTCAAGATGGGTCTTTTGGATAGCGTTTTTGTTGCTAATGCGTTGATGGCTTTATATGGTAATTGCGGGAGTTTGGATTATGTAGTTCAATTGTTTGATGAAATGGGTCACAGAGATATTGCTTCGTGGAACACATTGTTGTCGAGCTTTGTTAAAGAATCTTTATACGACAAAGCACTGCAGTTGTTTCGCAATTTGCCGCAAGATGATAAGTTTAAAATTGATCACTTCACTCTATCAACGCTTTTAACTGCTTGTACGGAGAGCCCTGCAGTGATGGACGGCAGAGGCATTCATGGCTATTCTATTAGAATTGGTTTAGAGGGTAATCTGAGTCTGAGCAATGCTATTATCAGATTCTACACTAGATGTGGTAGTTTAAAAGATGTGGTTGCAGTGTTTGAGAGGATGGCAATGAGAGATGTAGTGACATGGACGGAGCTGATGACTGCATATTTGGAATTTGGATGCGTGGATTTGGCAGTGGAGATATTTGAGAAGATGCCAGAGATTAATCATGTTTCTTACAATGCACTTTTGGCTGGATTTTGTCGAAATGGTGAAGGGTTGAAGGCACTCAACTTGTTTATTGAGATGGCCCAAGAGGGAATAGAATTGTCTGACTCTGCTTTCACTAGTGTGTTGAATGCTTGTGGCTTGCTCGCAAGATTGGATATCAGTCGGCAAATTCATGGTTTTGTTGTCAAGTTTGGTTTTATGTTGAATGCTATTATTGAAGCAGCTCTTATTGATGCTTACATGAGGTGTGGAAGGATGAAAGATGCTGATAAAATGTTCTCCAGTTGGCCAACTGACCGGGACAGCTCTATAATTCAAACATCAATGCTATGTGGTTATGCTCGTAACGGTATGCCTGACGAGGCAATTTCTCTTTTCCACCGTAGTCAACATGAAGGGAATATGGTTTTGGATGAAGTTGCATTGAGTTCAATACTTGGGGTTTGCGGAACTTTGGGATTTCTTGAGATGGGAAAGCAACTCCATTGTCATGCGATTAAAACAGGGCTGGTAGCTGATTTAGGGGTGGGAAATTCAATAGTAAGCATGTATTCTAAGTGTTACAACATCATTGATGCAATCAGATTCTTTAATAGGATGCCCACACATGATATAATTTCTTGGAATGCACTAATTGCCGGTCATCTTCTTCACAGGCAAGGAGATGAGGCCTTGGCTGTCTGGTCTAGGTTGAAGAAGGCTGGTGTACAACCTGATGCAGTCACTTTCATGTTGATTTTATCTTCTTATAAGCATACCAGTTCAAATTTAGTTAACGAATGTCAAGTCTTGTTTCATTCTACGAAAGAAGTACATAACACCGAGCCCTCTTCAGAGCATTTTGCCGCCTTGGTTAGTGTTTTGGGTTACTGGGGTCTTCTTGAAGAAGCTGAACAATTGATCCTCAATATGCCCTTTGAGCCTGAGGCTTCTGTTTGGCGTGCTTTGCTTGACAGTTGCAGACTCCATTTGAATACAAACATAGGGAAGCGTGCTGCAAAGCGCATACTTGCAATGGAACCACAGGATCCATCGACATATGCTCTTATATCAAATCTATACTCTGCTTCTGGGAGGTGGCATTGCTCGGATATAGTGAGGGAGAATATGAGAGAAAAGGGCATTAAGAAGCGCCCATGTCGAAGTTGGGCCATTCATCAGAATAAGGTGCATTCATTCTTTGTGCGAGACAAATCTCATCCTCAAACAAAAGACATATACAGTGGTCTAGAAATACTAATCTTGGAATGCCTAAAAGCTGGATATGAGCCCGACACAAGCTTTGTTCTCCATGAAGTAGAGGAGCATCAGAAGAAAGATTTCTTGTTCTGCCATAGCGCAAAACTGGCGGCAACTTATGCGCTCCTGATGACTAGACCAGGAGAACCAGTTCAAATATTCAAGAATATCCTCCTTTGTGGGGATTGCCATACATTCTTAAAATATGTTACAGTCGTCACCGGAAGAGACATATCTGTAAGGGACGCTTCAGGATTTCATTTCTTTGCAAATGGCCATTGCTCGTGCAAAGACTATTGGTGAGTTATATAATTGTTTGCAACCTTAGTTTTTACTTTTAACATGTAAATAAATCAGTAGTTGGTTATATCAAGACTCAAGCACATGTGTAAATTTTAGACAGTAACAAGCTCTTTACTCTGGAGCAGTCAGATACTGTAATTCTTCATCCTGTTACTTGCCAAAAATGGAAAATGATTTTATGGAATTAAAGATCCAAAATGTAACTTATTATTGGGTCACTCATCGACCCATAAACCCTAAACTGATACGTTCTAAACATTTATTTTGAACACTTGATCTCTAACATTAGCTACTAAATTATCACTAAAGAATTCCTATAAAACTAACAAACAGCTTCAATAGCCAGCCTGTATTCATCAGCTCTACAGCGTAGGGGGCCAAAAGCGCTCTCATCAACTTTGAATGAACACTTACCCATGCCAAGACATGCCTGTGAACCACAGCAATTCACACAGTTAGTCTTTATGTCATCAACAGGTTAAGCATAACAAAATTTAAATTAAGAAGACATTGCTACCTCTCTAACAACATCTAAGGAGTTCCCAGCATGGCAATGCATGTCCTTACGGAAATCTCCACAGGCTCCTTTTGGCGACCCGAAGCTTGCAAATTTTATGTCGGTGAACACCTTTTCACCTTGACATGCTAATTCCACAGTGTGTCCTTCGTATCCATTCACACATACTTTTTCTACAGAAACAGTTTCTACTTTAACAAGGTCTGGAGTACCTCCCATTTCTTCAAAGACAACAAGCACGTTGTCATCAGCCTTCAGGAACGATCGCGGAATATGGTACCTGAAAACTTATCCTAGATTAGATAACTGCAGATGATGCATTACTTCCTCCATCAAGATTTTTCTTACCATCTTTGACTAGGCTTCCCACAGTTTGTTCTGCATTTTCCAGCTCCATAAGATCCACGATAGTTGCATTCAAAATCACAACCATCTTCTGAAGAGAGGTAGCTTGGCCAATATCTTCCGATGTTGTGGCCGTTCACCCAAGCCATGCCTTTGCCCAAACCAAGCAAGTCTACGACAACAGGATCCTCACCTGTAGGAGCTGGGAAAGTGGTCTGCACATAAGACAGCACATAATTACATCACTTCTAGTCACTAGATTCTTGTGTCAATTAGGTTACCTCCGTCATTACCTTATACCAAATGAATGGTGTATTAGCGGGACGGGAATGTACAGTCCATGGCTTAGGATTTCCTGCAGACAGTCCTTTCTCTTCACCGTCCAATCCAATCTTGTAATTCCACACCCCCGTGAGATTCTGGGCCGCCACCTCAGTTCCCGTCCTATCCCTCAGCATCAATGTAATTGGACCTTTGATTCCATATTCTACCAAATCATAGTGGTCACCGTAGTTCTAACCATAAAACAAGAACATAAGTATTGAGATTGACAGGTAGGTAGTACTAACGTAAGTAACTTAACTATGTAACTTACAGCAAGTCCCACAGTGGCACTAACAAAACTGAACTTGTTTATGCCAGGTTTCAATTTAATCTTCTTCTCAAAGGTGAATTCGTAATGACTGTATTTAGCAGCTTGTGATCCTGATATAGAGTTGAACAGACTCGGAAGCATTAGAGGAAAGGAAAAAAAATGATAAGTTCAGTGTCTTCTATGATTTTAAAGCTATCAGTAAAGTAAGATAACAACTTACCAACATGTCTGCCATTAAGGAATGCATGAACGACATGTCCCTTGGTGTGCACACTAAGGAAATGACTCTTTTTGGGATCCTTGTTCCACAGAGAATTGTTCTGGTCATATAAAAACCTGTCCATTTACTTATTAGAGAGGAGGATTTGTGATTAAGACGATATAAATTCGACGTAGAACAAAATTATTTACGTCGTTACGAGCCACAAGTAATCACTAGTGCCATTAGTGACAGCCTTTTGCTCCAAGAGCTGATTGCTTTGTAACGCATAAGAATGGTGTGGCATGGCTTGAAGAATATTCTCGCGCTTCCAAGACCATTTCAAACTATATGGTTCTTGTTCATCATCCATGATATTTGGATTCTTGACCATTACTGATGTTTGAGCATTAACCTACCAAAAACAGGAGCTTTGTTGAACACTAACTATAGCTTTTATACCAATTAAGAGCTTTAAGAATGGGAGTGGTCTAGATAATTTACCTTTGCAGTATTATAAGTCTCTGTGAAGCAATCAGGAAGAATGCTAACAGACCATGCAGGAACAAGGTATTGATCACCTTCAAAATCAAAGGTATAATCTTGGCTAGGGTGTGGATTTGATAAGAAACAACTCCTCTTTCCTTCATGAGAATAGATTGTAATCTGCAAATTGAGCTTATCAATTAGATTAAATGTGATTTTAAGTAAGGAAACCAAATTTCAAATAGCTTTAGAACCAGTTACCTGTCTATTTTCAGGATAGTTAATATTTCTTATTGAACCATATGTAAGAGTACTCTCCATAGATATCAATAAACGATGAAGATCCTTGAGATGTCCCCACTTGGGTTGATTCAGGTTTCCTATATTAATGATTATATAGAAATTATTGAAATCATCGTAACATAAAAAGCCAGTACTAGATAAATACATATCAGTAACAGATTTCCCTTACCATATTCATCAAGGGGTGCGTCATAATCGTAAGAAGTTGTGATATATGGACCTCCTGCTGTGCTGCCAAAGTTAGTACCACCATGGTACTAAAAAGCAACAAAAATACCGAGTAGATGTTATATTTATATATCTACAAATTTCAGAATACAGACTTATAGGTTTCAAGAGTCCAACCATGTAGTAGTTATGAACTGTGCCTTGAAGCTGGAAAAACCTTGCAACAGCAAAAGCAAGATCTTCCGCAGTCCTGTGCGGATCTTGAGCACCCCAGTTCTTGAACCTGAAACATAAGAATTTCTCTTTAGTAAAATATTCCAAATATTTTTGTAAAATACTTAACAGATCGCTGAAATGAACTATGAACTCAAATATATATAAACAATGAAAAGTTTGACAAACCAGCCACTCCAATTCTCTGTCCACATCTTTGGGGTATTAGATTTGGGATTGTTCCACTGATCACAGTAATAACCATTGCAGGTGCTAATCTGTATACTCGTATCAAAAGAAAAGTCTTCGTTAGTGCAAATAGATGTAGGCTAATCTGTATACTCGTTTCAAAAGAAAAGCCTTCGCTAGTGCAATTATATGTGTAGCACATTCACGAGCTTGGTTGGTCTGCATTACCATGGGTGGTGGGGCATTGTCTTGTTGACACATGATCCAAGGAATGTCAACATGATAGCCTTCAGCTAGATTAGCACACCAGTTGACATACTTGTATCCATCTGAACCATACGCCCATTCTACGTTGCCGTATTCATTTTCAATCTTCATGCATGAGATTTTAAGCAGTCAGTGATGAACTTCATAAGACGAGATAATTAACATAATTAGATAAGAGTATATACCTGAGCAAGGATGATAGGTCCGCCTTGTGAGGCAAAGAGTCGCTCACGCTTCATCTTTTGCACAATCAATGTCGTGAAATTTTGCATCTCACTCTATTTTTTTAATCAACAACATAGGAAATTAAAAAAGAACATTAGCGTTTTAAAACTTAAGACAACTTAGTAAGTACTACAATTTGAAAATAGGTTGTTCTATATAGTTTTACCTTGTAGACAGGATCATCTGTTCTCAATTTAATGTTCGGTATGTTATGCAGCCAGACCGGCAAGCCTCTAATGTAAATAAAACGTCATGTTTACAAAAGATTGCGATCACAAATAACAAAACTTGAACAGAAGAATGATTTTCTTAAGAAATAATTACCCATAAGTCCATTCTGCACAGACATATGGACCAATCCGAAGAATAGCGTAGAGACGTTCCTCATGAATGGTTTTGATGAATCTGACGAGGTCCAAGCTTCCGGAGAAGTCATACTGAATTGATAGAACAAGATAAAAATAAGCATGTTCATTTTAATGAACTTGCAAAAGAACATACGTCTCATGATGTTGAAATGGAATTAAAACCTAGTCATGTTACCGACAAAAGTACTCCAGGGGCTCAAAAGGTGTCAAGAGTAAACAAACCTGACGACGTTGAGGCTCATGAGCGTTCCAAAATACGTAGGTCTCAATGGCATTTAGACCACCCTCTTTAGATTTCCGGATAAGCGACGGCCACATCTGCACGGAACGAAGACAGGTACTTGATATAAACAAAAGCAACTAAAAAGTGATAATAATAAAGATAATGAGAGATTGAAGATGTATGACAAGAAAAACTTACTGCAGGAGTGCTACGAGGATAGTGTATGGCACCAGACAATATAAGCTTCCTTTCCCCATCGATGTTAACTGCTCTATTATCAACAGTAACTTCAATTGCAGAGCAAAGAGAGCTGAAGAACAAAACAATAGAACAAAACAAAGAAACTCTGATCGAAGTTGGCATGTTGACAGTGAAGTTGAAGAGGTGGTAGCTGACGATGAGGATGCAGGTCTGTATTTATAGTAAACGAAGAACAGAAAAATATGATCAAGATCAACAAAATATCATTTTGAAAATTCAATTGGATTTCGAACTAGTCCTTCTGCAACAAATTTGTCACACCTCATAATCTATGAGAATATCCTCAGATTGAAACATGGGATAGAATGTAATCCAAAATAAAAACAATCGTATCTGTAAGCAATTTGGAGGGAATTAATAGTTCCTTTCAAAAGTTTAAGATTTCTTCTTCATTTTCACTGCAGGACCAAATCTCATAGCTTCGTAACTGTGTATTCTGCTTCATTCATAAATGTATATCTTCAACAAATGTTTTTTTTCTGGTTATATTGAAAATAACCCTATTATGATTTGTTCCGTTTTAGTAGGAATTGTTTGAAGTATGCATTATAAACATCAATTCAATTATAAGTTTAATTTATTACGTAAAAATTAAGTAATATACGAAGATTATTATGGAATGATAGAGGATAATTTATAATATTGCTCGCTTACATTTGAACAGTAAGGAAATTGCTTGGGCTGTTATGTAGATAACAGTGCCTAGCTTGGATTCTGTTTCCTCGTTGAGTTTCATGCATGGCTAGTCTTATTCCTTATCATGAAATCCGCCCTAGAATCACACGGACCAGTTTGTCATGGCAAATTAAGCAGATGAAAAGAATAAAATTAAAAGCATATATACACAAGGAGTGGTAATGCTCATCTAGGAATTGATGAACTTCCAAAGTAATAATTTTATTTGAAAAATAATTTTATAAAAGTAAGTATGGTGCAATTATATGATAGCCAATGCATTTGAAGTTCCTTTAGAATAGGAGAATTTGAGATCAAATGGAGGGTTGCACGTTTCTCTATCATATTTTCAAAATTTGTTCGATAACACTCTATAACTTTAGGTCCTTTTTAGTAACTAGTAATAAAGAGTTACGAATATGAATGCCACCTTTATTTTTTAATTTTTACTTATTTGGTTACTGGAAATGGAAAAAATAGGAAATGACAAAATTGTAATAAATTCTAAATAATCTTAAAGGAATCAAATATTAAAAATAAAAGATAAAAGATATTATTATAATATTATCATAATGTTATCTGAACATTGATTCTTATCATAATATTATCATCAATATCATATATTACAGTCAATGTTTTAAAAACGGGACATCAAACTGGTCAAAAGAAAAGTTTAACGTTTAAAGGTTCAACCGGTATATAATAAACAAGAAGTAAAATTATAAAAATGAGTAAAAATAAATTATTTATTTATATTATGTCATAGAAAAGGAGGTTGCAAAAATTGAAAATATTAAAAAAAAATTTGTTATAGTATCTCATATTGATTAAACATGAAAATGTTAAAAAGTTTATAAGTGGTAAGGGTCAACTATCAAAATGACTAGTCATTTTGGTAATGGTTGACTCAAGCCCAATTCTTATTAATGGGACTATACTCTGCCCATATTAAAAAGTCTAACATGGTTACCGCTGTATTTATTTCAAGTGACAACTAGATGTCTAGTCTCAGGGGCCTAGTACGGTTACCGCTGCATTTATTTCAAGTGACAATTGGATGTCCAATCTCAATTTCACTTGAGAGAGAGTGTTAAAATATCACATATTGATTAAACATGAAAATATTAAAGAGTTTATTAGTGGTAAGGGTCAATTATCTAAATGACTAGTTCTAATCATGTTTGTAATATCATGTCCTCATATTAAGGGTTAAAATTTAGATTTCAATAATGGAGAAAATAGCAATGTGAGAGTTTTAAAAAAAATTGCATTTCATGTTTAAAAAAATGTCACCATACATGCATATGAATTTAAATTTTTGCACATATGAAAATAATTATACATGCACTCATTGACATTCCGAGTATATTGAATAGTAATGGAATATGTTGAGAATTGTGGTTATAGTGAATGAGTTAAATGAAATGCAGTAGAAGGACTAGAAATAAAAATATGAAGTGTTCGATTTTAGAAAATGGAAGTCTAGAAATTTTCTGAGAATGAATAGTTGAGAGTTAAATCTTTGGTCTGAATTTTCATGAATTTAATGTATTGATATAGGTAGATTTTAACAAAGTTGTCTTATAGAAAGTTGTAGTTTAGCTTTCTAGCTTTCCAACGATATATAGTATGAAATTTTTGGATATCGGAGTCAAAAATTATGATTCTTATAAGGGGAGATGCTCAAGAGTATAGGATGTATCGTCTGGTGATGACGTATCGTATGGTGAGGACGTATCGTCTGATGAAGACGTATCATCTGGTGATGACACTTCGTTTGGTAATAACGTGTCGTCTGGTGATGACGTCTCATCTGGTGAGGACGTATCGTCTGGTGATGACGAATCGTCTTGTGAGGGCCCTTCTTCTGGTGAGGACGTATCATCTGGTGAGGATATATCGTCTGGTGACATCATATTGTCTAGTGATGACGTTATATCGTCTGATGCATTGTTCATCTGATCCTATCATCTGGTCCCATTTTTGACCCTCTAAACGATAGAATTTGCTTTCAAGGTCTACATGAAAGTAGTAGATCTAGAAGTATTCTTCGAAACCATTCAAAGAAAACCTTAATCCGAAATCTCTAATGAAAATTATGCTAATTGTTCCGAGATAGATACAATGTGACTAAGGACATAAGCATGGTTGATTCTTTTGGCCCTAACTTCATAACCCGACCTCCAAATGAAGTGATTCTTATATCAATAGATTCCTAACACATTTTTCTATCTCTCCACAAAAACATTGGTGGCATTATAAATCGAATTCAAAAAAGTTGATCAAATGAAAGTGTGGAATCTGTTGGAACAATGAAATAAGATTATCTTACTGAACACACTTTAGTGTTTTGATTATATTTGGACCTGTAGGATTTCAAATGAGATTATTTTTTATTTGGAGTAAACTAGAGAAATAGGGCTACATATCATATGAGAAGTTGAATTGTGATTCAGTCTCTAAGATGTCCAATTTCTGAATGGAAGTTGTGCTTAGTGTATTGTTTTGGACAAGAGCAGTTTGAAATTGTTTGAAGCATATCTTTCAAATCACTTAACCAAATTGAATGATTTTGGTTTCAATAGAGACATAAGACATAGAGTTTTTCATCTTTATCCTTCTTGAAGCTTTTTTCCCTAGTTTTTCTTAAACACAGAGTTTTTCATCAAATTTTTACCAAAGTTAAATCTTGTTTTTCTCTATTTTTCATCACTTCCATTTTGATATTTCTTTCTTCTACCCTAAGAAAAACTGAACCTTTTGTCAACTTTCAAGTTGATATACGTGGTTGCATAAGGGATTAGGGCTACGTAATTATTGCAGATGTTGGGGCTTTTAAACAAGTAAGCTTATTATGATTATGTATTTTTGTATGTACTGAAGCATACATCATGATTTCAATGTAAAATGGTTAAGAAATGGTGATATTTGTATTTGTTGGGAACTGACTATGGAGATTTTGAGTGTGTCGTACATGTTGATTTTTCTGATTTGATGATCAAAATGTTATAAGAGGTTGTATAAATGATTTTTGAAGTTGAAAGATCAACTAAAATGTGTATGTGATGAGAACAAAAAAATTTAGAGAAATGATTATATAAATACTCTGTTTTTCTTCCTCACTAGTCACATACGGGTTTATATTAGAAAGATTTAGGGATGAGTTATGGATATCAAAGTACCAAAGGATTGAGGTTGTGATTCAAAGAATTGATAAGCGATTAAGTTATGAAATGAAAATGAGATTAAAATATGAAATTGGTAAAGTACCCAGGATTTTCATTGAGTATGCATTGTACATAGCCTATATACACAGTTGTGCATGAATAAATGCTTATAATTGTGCCATTATTAATGACTGTGCAATGTGTGTCTTGCATAAATGAGTTGTGCAGGTTAAGTGTCCGTGTTCAAGTGTTTCCAAAATTTGGAAACCAATGCTAATATGGAACGTACTGTGAGTAGACCTAGATGGTATCATTTCATTGTTTGTTTTGTTTGAATTTTTGTATTGATTGATTGTATTGGTTTTTGGACGGAAGTTTTGATGATGTGATGAATTGATTGGGATATTGAAGTGTTACTTGTATGTGAATGAGATGAACTAAGTGTGCATAATTTGATGGTAAATGTGTTTTGAATGAGCATTTGCATGTAAGTGGAAATGTGATTTTCAACTTAATGTTGAATACTGGACTAAGGTCTGATGATATGGGAACGTGATTGAATAGGATCATGTAAATGTGATTGATGCATTCCATTTCATGAATGTATGAAAGGTAATGGCAATTGTAAACAGAGTAGCCACCAATCAGAGCTTAAAGTTCAACGAGTGAAAATGAGCTTAGAGCTCAAAAGTGATTAAGATCTTAAGACTCATTATGTAAATTGAGCCCTGTATATACCAAGCGGATAAGGGACAGTTAGTAATGAGTCCAGTATCCAATAGATACGGGACAGTTTGAGCACTCGGTCACAATAAAGTAACAAATATAAAGTGGGTCTCATGTGCACTGCATATGCATAATAGAATGATTAAATTGTATTGAAGGTGAAATGTGAATTGATGTGAATGTGAATTATATGTTATGTGATTGGGTGAGCCATTGATGATGGTTACTCATTGAATTCGCAAAACTCATCCAAAATTTGCAATTATTTTTTTCAGGATTAGAAAGATACCCCGTTGGGCAAACGGGAGTATACCTTCAGCATGCAAGTAAGGGATAGAGGTCAAGATTAGTTCGTTTCTGCATTGTATTTCTTTATTTTTGTATTGATTTGTATATTCTGGGATTTTGGTACAATATGTACTCTAAAATGTTTTGTACAATGTTTATTTGAATTATTTTGTAATGGAAAGACATTATGTCTAAAGTTTTTTTATTTGTGAAAGGGCCCAAATGGCTATTAAAAGTTTTGTTGATTGTATTGTTATGATTGAAAAAGTTTACGAATAAAGTGGGCCCGAATTGATTATCAATTTCTGCATATTTTGATTGTTTTAAAAAAATTATACTGAGTTTTAAACGATTGAGTGCTCTAGCATGCCATCATCGCTAGGCACGGACTCGGATATCCCTCAAGATGTCGGGTATGTGTCTTTTGGGAGTGGGGTGCTACATTGTATATATATAAGTCAGATCCTTCCCTTTCCATACTCTCTTGAGAATATCAAAATCTAAAGGGATTGAAGGACTTTTGTTGATCATATATACTATGGTTTGTACTACCTCATCCCAAAATGATTTTGGTATATTAGACATTTGGAACATACATCGAACCTTCTCCACAATGGTTATATTCACCCTCTTTATAACATCATTATGTTATAAAGTACCAGGTTATATCTTCTCATGCCTTATACCATATCTCACACAATGGTCCTTAAACTTATTAGAGGTGTACCCGCCTTTATTGTCAATTTATAGGCAGTTTAACTTTCTCTGCATCTCCTTCTTTACGATGTCATGAAATCTCCTAAAGGTATCAAATACTTGCCTTTTTTTTCAATATGAAGACCCAAGTCTTATGAATAACATCATTAATAAAAGTAACAAAGTATTTATTACCATCCATGAAATCCTCCTCAATGGGACCGAAAACATTGAAGTGCATTAACTTCAACTTAGTCTTTCTCTTAGTAAACTTTTTAATGGAAAGACACTTGATGATGCTTTAGAGTCATGAAACAATCATATGGATTGAGACAAATAATAGTTTTCTTAGGGATAAGTGACTTGTCAACTATTAATTTGTTCCCCTTCTCACTAATATGTCTTAATCTTTGAAGCCATAAGTTTGGAGAAGTATTCTCCTTAGCGACATGCAATCTCCAATATATACCTCTAAGTGTGTCTTGTATACAGTGCAATACAATCCACCACGAGTAATTGTTAACGCTTTTTTAGATGACTTCCACTTATTATCCTTAAACTTATACCAGTATCCTTCTTGGTTAAGCATATTGGTAGACATCAAATTGGGGCATAAGTCAGGAATATATCATACTTCTCTCAAGGTCAATATGCACTTAATATCATTCTTAACTTGAATGTCACCCATATTGACAATGTTAGTAGAGCTCTGATTTCTCATCTTTGAACTTTCACTTCTATATTAGTAGAGCTCTGATTTCTCATATTTATGCTTTCACTCCTATAACTGGTGATGTGCTCTATCTTCAGAACACAATTTTAGGAAGCTCCTATATGAACAAGCCAAGTAGAATCTAAGTGACTATTGTGGAGATGCTAACTATTCATAAAATTATCATATGTTCTTGATGTTGTTTTTGTAATGTTATAATTTCGTCTCCACCTAGTTGTCTTACTTCTTCTAGTCTCTCTTCCACTTATAATAGAACTTCTTTATATGTGCAGGTTTAGTGAAATAATGACATTTCTTAGTCTCTTTGTTATCTCTAGACTTTGACATGTTATTAGACTTATCTTGCCTTTGGAACCTCTATTCTTGCATCATCCTCTTTTATTTACCACAAGAGCCTGTTTTTTAACTACACTAATATCCTACCTCTTAATCCCTTCATTGAACATGCTCTCTTTTATCATATCTAAAGAAAATATACCATTCAAAGCGAAGTTACTGATAGTCATAACCAAAGTTTTCCAACTATCCGATAAGGAACTCAACAAGAACAAAGCTTATAATGATAAACTTATAACCATAAAAGCTTATAAAGTTTTCATGGTGGTTAGCTTGTTAATGATATCCTGAAAATTGTTGGGATGCTTAGACGCTGACTTTCTAGACTTTAACTTTAGGTTTACAAGTATTTTGATCAAGGAGGCCTTATAGTGAATGGTCTTACTCTCATAAAGACCGTCCAATTTCTTTAACATCTCGAAAGGATTAGACTCTTGAGATATGTGGTTGAATATGTTGGTATCAATCTACTGTCTAATAGTTCTCAAGGTTGTTCACTTTTTTTCCACTCTTTATCTATCAACTAGTCCAATTTAGACAGCACATCGTCTCTTATAATTTTATCTACATCGATTAGATCATAGAGAACTTTGCAATATAGGAAATTTTCTATCATAAATCTTCAAAATGAGTAGTTGGTCATTATTAACTTAACCATAAAGTTATTGTCACTTTCTATACCTAAGACTTTGATACAAGTTGTTGGACTCCAAGCAATAACACTCATAAGTTTAGATTAATCAAACAATACAGATGACTTAAAGAAAATATTTAACACTTTATTTTAACCGACAATAAAAATCCACTAAATCAAAAATAGCAAGGTACAAGCATTTAAAATTTTGAGTTATTGACTCTAACTCAAGAACACCTGTAGCATCTCGTGTGCTATATATACATATATATATAAGAGACTTCTTTTTCTTTTTCTCATTTTCTCCTAATTTCATTTTAGCCCTCCCAAAAGTTACTATTTATGAATTCCCTATCTCTAACCATTCTTTACCGTCGGTGACTCAAATCGGTTAGTGTTATATACTAATCTCTTCCTCTCGACAAGTCCATCATAACCATATCCATTTTAACCACCATCGTCACCATAGTCACCGCAAAAATTAAGGAAAAATTGGATGAAAACTTTCAATCGTGCATCTGTCACTTTCGGTGGATATTGTTGGTCACTACCACCACCATTCAACTTGTCTCGACATCAAAAACAAAATCCTTATAGTCTCGTCGCTAGCCGCAGTCTATGTCACCGTTGATTGTCAAAAAAAGAGGTTAGGATTTTAGCTCATTTTTGTTCAATTCATTTAAATTTGTTGAGAATATGAGTATGTTGTTTCAAATAAAGTTGTTCTAATCATTAAGAGCTTTCATTTGGTATAAAAATCTTTGAATTCTGAGACTAAAAAATTTTGATGGTCAGAAGGAATATTCTGATGACCAGAGGAATATTTCGGTCACCAGAGGTATTGTTTCAACTACCAATATGGTCACTTTTGTAAAAAAGCTCTAAAAATTATACTGGTCATTTTTCCCTTAAAGAACCATAGTCAGATTTTCAACAGTTTGTGAATTAAAAATTACGAAATGTTTAGATGAGAATATGAGAAATTTTCAAATTTCATAAATGGACTGTTTAGGTGATTTGAATAATACCTAAATTGTTATTTGAGTCTAATAGCTCCAAATTAGCACTGAATGAGATATTGTCCTTCGATTTACTAGGTATAGTAGGAGTAGGACCCATTGGAAAGTTCAAACGGACGAGTTCGATTACCAGTTAAATTCATACTGACTTATTGTTACCGTAGTTGTACTAGCAAATGAATACTGTTCAATGTTGGTATAAATAACAGCATGTAGCAATATATAACCACATTCATATGCATTATCGATCGATACTTATATATTTATATAGCGAATGCGTACATACAGTAATGTGTACCTGCTTTAGTATAAGACTTTATATTGAATTAACTGAGTAGATGTGTTGGGTTGGGTATTGCATACGTGCATTAGTCATTGCATAACTGAATGTTTACTTGATAAATTGCATGCTTAATAATTTGATATGTATTGCTATATTTGATTGTGGGGAAGAAAAGATATGTAAGACGTGTCACCTGATGGGTATGCAATAGGATCAGATGCGCACTAGTTATGATTATGAGAGTTGTTTTGTTTATGATATTGAGATATGTTATAGGCCGACCTTGGTTGATGCTTAGCTCCCAATCTAACCTTTATTTGTTATGCTTATGATTTTGGAAGCTTTGAGCAAGGTCAGGTCAGTTGGTTATGCTTGGCTCCCCTAAACTCCTTTGGATTAAGAGAGCTTATGGCTACATAATTATAGGAACATGGCTAGTCATTGGTGATGTATAGCTCCCCACAGCCATTCGAGGTTTAGAGTTATAAGGGCTTACCCTTTGAGATTAAGGTCCTACAGATATTCTCTTCGACAATTTATTTATGTTGTTGATGTGATTAAATGTATTGCGTGATGTGTATATATTTTAATGTTCATACATCATTGTGCGTATAACAATGGGTATCATAAAATAGTGTGAGCTTACTCAGCATGGTACGACTCCCCTCAACGTTTTTTCAGGTCAGCTACCACCAAACGTGTCCGCTGTGGCTTATCTACTTTTGCATATGTCCTTTCTTTATTTTCGTTTATCTTGTATTGTAGCATCCATAGTAACATGATTTCATGTTGTAAAACTTCTTTTTGATGTGCAGTATTGTTACCGTATTATATGAACTTGCTACATTCTTAAGGTTTGAATTTGTTTTGTCACTAGTGGCAGACTTACGTTTGATCTAGGGTTTCGAAACCTTAGTCTTGCATGCCGGTCACGCTCCCATTTCAGTTCGTGAGAACACCTCATAACTATTAGTAATCTCTCACTTACCTTTAGGATTGAGTAAAAATTAATATATATGCACCAATACTACTATCAGCTAATCTTAGAAATTAAACTACATTAAAATTGTTGTTGGATAATGCTGTTTTAACTCTAAAACTCTTCTTTTATCAAGTATTTATATTTCATAAAAACTTTGTCTTTCGAACTTATCTTTTAATCTCCAAAGGATAAGATTTTATTCCACACACGGTTGCCCACATAATCGTGTGTAATGACTGTGTTGCACTTTTAAGCTTCAAAACTCGATGTCACGGGAATACATGGTATAAGTGACTTACAGGAATGATAGACACAGTCATGTCTATCCATAACATGAGCATGTTTGACTCTATATAAACTTGTTTATCATCAAGTTTCATAATTCATCTCGAACATAATTACAAAAGCTTATATATTTATCCACATAACTTCGTTCACCATTGACATAGGTGTGTGTAATCCTAACATGAACATTTGTTTCAGAAACAGTTTCCAATTATTAGTTTCTGCCTCAGAATTCGTCTGATCTTTGTTCTTTTTGAGCCATGAAGATAACTAACACCTATAGAGCCTCCAAAATGTAATAGAATTTATCTAACGAATATGATTAAAATAGGGCTTGATCCACAACTAGCCAATGGTAAGATGCTTGCGTTTTTTAGCCAACCTTGTTAAGTAGCAATTTAGTTTGAGTTAAAATGGTTTTTGTTACAACTACTGGTTACTTTTGAACATCCAAGATTGGTTGAGCGATCTTCGTATTCTTCTTCTCATCATGTTAAACAAGACTTGCCCTTGCCTAAAGTTCATACTAAAATGCAAGTTTATAGTGCTTTTTTGTTATTCTTTGCTTCCTGCTATCTATCTTAACCAAGTATATAGCATTCTGAAGGACAAAATCTACGAATACCATGAGGGGGGTTTGGAAGATGAGAGTACCTCCTTATTTACTAGCTCAGATGATATATTTTTACTTCAAAAGAAAATCCTACCAGTACTGGGAATCCAAGAAGACAGCGCTACAATCCTAATTATTCTGATGCATTAACACGCCTTGTGGAATGCTACACACTACAAATTTTCAATAGTGTTGGAAAATTTTCATTAAATATGGACTGCCCTCTTCCAATTCAAAGCAACAGACTTTCCCCATACCCTTGTTCTTCACCTTCTTCCTAAAGGAAAAATGGACTGATATGTAGAGGAAATGTAAATTAGATCTTAGGTCAAGTCAAGTAGAATATGAATTTATTTAGCGTCCATTTCATTGATCAACTCATTTTACAGGTCTATGTTAGGTCCCGTGGAAAAGTATGCACCGATAAATGTGTCGACATCAAGTGAAAGCAAAATCATCAATCTTAAGGCTAGGGGGTAAGCTTCCTATTATTAGACCTCTTTAAATTTCATTTTTTCATTGAATTGTTGTTGCTATTTGATCCTGTAATGAATTCAAGGGTTAAGAAAAAATCAATAGATATTTTCTTTGCATGTAAAGTAGTTACATTAGTAGACGTAAACATGCATAGCATCCTATCTTGGTATTCACAATGAATGGACTGACTTAGTTACTTTACTCTACTACAAAGTTCATTTTTAATTTTTTTTCAAGGGTGATGGTCACTGTGGGTTTACATTTGTATCTCACTTTTCGCTTATGAACCGTAGTGTCTTTATGGCCATGTGATACCTTGACGAACTCCATCACCAAGTTGAGGCCTTAAAATGGTATTAGTGTTGGAAAAATTATGCAAGATCAAATCTTAGCGCAACGAAAATAATACAAAATTTTTTCCACAAAATCAACTTTAACAAATTTTATTAAGAAACATAGAATAAGAAATTGATAAAAACTACTAACCTGTTGCAATTTCGCATTGCAATCTTTGATTCATTGAATCTGTCAACCACAAACCGTTCACACGTCCAGCCTCTAACGGTATCCATAGATCTATTCAGAGAAAACACAAATCGAATTTGAGAGGAAAAATTGTTAGAAGTGCTAGCATCCATTTTTCTAATTTTTCCTTTTACATGAAAAATTTTATTTTTCATATCCTTGGATTTTATTAAAATTACAACTATAGTCAAACTTTAATTGTAATTATTAATAAATCCTTATAAGTTCAAATATCACATATTGGCTCTTAAAGTTTCTCAAACTTCTTAATTAAGTTCAACTTAATTCAAATTTCAATTTCTCCTTTATAGACCTTTTATGTGTGACCCATTAGGTTCCTAATATGTTAGCCATAATTATAAATTATAATTCTAATTTATAATTAGAATCAAATAAATTAAAACTCCTTTTAATTTGTCTTTAATTTCCTAATTAAACAATTTATAATCATAGATCAGGATTAACGTCTAGCAACATGTCATGACCACCCAAATATTAGGAATGTCAAAGTGGTTTGAATTAACCTGTCTATGCATGGTTATCTTGTATAAACTAATCCTTTCGTCATCTAATGTTTCAATTGGAATTAGAGTATGGAATTCGTGTCTACTCTAAATAATCCAATCATATTTTTTTATTGCTAATTAGTAAATGATTTGTAATTGATATTTGAAAACAACTTTTTCAAACTGCAATTTACTGTGGCCAGAGATTCCCAATATCATTACTAAACAAGAACAACATAACATTCTTCCTAATTACTTTAGGACAATGAATTCTTTATTGATTTACTCAACTATCTCCACATAGTTCATACTGTATCCAATAACTACCGAATTGAACTATTCCAAGAATAGAACATAAGTAGCATCAAAACATAGTAATTCCTACATGAG
>JANZLF010000005.1:40451923-40466171 GCA_026546835.1 Erythroxylum foetidum | reverse complement strand
ACTATTTATTTTTCTTTTAAATTTTTATGCTACATTCATACATACATACTGAATTTAAATAAGCTTATCTTTATTTAATTGCTGGGTTTGTATGTGTATATATATATATAATGGCAAAATTGTAATTACTATATAATGGGTAAACGGGTAAACGGATATGGGGGGTAGTATCCCCACACCCGCCCCGATACCCGACGGGTATTTTTGCTAACCCCTTATATCCGTCCTACGGATAAAAATTTGCTCCTCATATCTACCCTTGATCGGATAATTTTATCGGATACCCATCGAGTTCGGGTACAATTGCCATTTCTAAACAAATCCATCACCTTGAACGAGTGTCGTGCCGTCCATCAACAGGTTTTTAGGCATATTCATGAATGGGTCCATTGGTCTTTGTCATGAAAAGATTTTCTAAATTTGGATAGGCTGGCGAGTCAGAGGACGCTTGTAGAGCATTTTGGCAGTCACCATACACCATGTTTAGATTCCCGATTCCACCCCTTGGGGCATCTCTCCGAAGAATGCAAAATCAAATTTGATTAAGGACATTCATTTTCTTTAATTACTCCTCCACTACTATGAATATTTTTGTTAATATATTACTTCTGAAATTTTGTTTTATAATTTTGACCAGTTTTATTATTAAAACATTGCCAAAATTTTACTATTTAATGATTAAAAAATTTAATCGATTTAAATGTAAAAAATTTTAATCATCTAATTTTTCAATTTAATTTTTTACTTTCTTGTTCAATTTACTTTAATAACTCTTGTTAAAAATCGATCATTTTATTAATTAATCAATCAACTTTTTTAAATTAGTAATTTTTTATAAACTAAAATAAATCAATTAATTTTCATTTAACAATCTACTTTTCAATCAAACTTCAAAATTTTCAAAAAGTAAGGACAATATTTTCAATTATATTTTAGGTTCTTTAATTTTATTTGATTTTTAATCAATTTTATGACAATATAATATTAATTGAATCTTTTAAGCCTTAAACTTGCAAATATTAATACTATTACTAAAATGGTAAAAAAAATGTGATATTGGTATATATAATTTAAGATAAAATCTATGCCTCTTAATGTGAAGATTGAGCATACAATATATGGGGAACTTCTTGTTTGACTAAATTAGATTGCTTTGGGTGTTTTTTAATGAGAAATAAATAAATATATAGATTTATAATGAAATTACGCAAATTAGACCGCAGAATCCACCAAACAGTTAACCAATAGTTATTAGTAATGCAGTAAAGTTACAGGACATTGAAAGGGTGAACTAGGGGTGACCAGTCATTGACTATAAAAACGACAACAAGGTCCTTCCCTTCCGTGTTCAGGTTTTTGTCTTTTCTTTCATTATTGTGTTTGTGTCTGCTTATAATCTCGGTGAGCTCCCAGCCACAAAACAGGGTCGTGTTAGAGAAGGAAAACAAATACTGTAATTCTAGGAGGCATAGACGTTTTTGGTTCTGTTGTTGTTCTCGGGTATCTCCTTGTTTTTTTTTAACTTAAACAACTCTAGGCTTAATGGCCACAAAAAGATTGGTTCTTTATCTGCTGGGCAGTTTTTCTGTGGCCGTTCTCTCCGTTTTCTTCATCGCGGAGCCCAACAGCAATGCCCTGCCTTACAACTCCAATCTTTCCAACTCCTTACGTGTGTCCACCGCCGAAAGAGTCTGGCCAGTACGTCTTTCGCTTCCTCTTTTGTTTGGTTCGGTTTGGTCGTTAGTGGCCTTTTTTTCTAGTCGTTTCACTGATGCTTTGTATGTCTAGTTCATGTGCAAGGAAGAATCTTGATGGTGTTCTTGGTGTTGCAGAAATTGGCGTTTAGTTGGAGGGCAGTGTTGGCGACTGTGATAGGATTTCTGGGATCGGCATGTGGAACCGTTGGCGGTGTTGGAGGCGGAGGCATTTTCGTTCCTATGCTCACTTTGATTGTTGGATTCGATACCAAGTCTGCTGCTGCTATTTCCAAATGTATTTTCAGTAATCATTCGTTAGCTTTTTGGTTTTCGTTTTGTTCGTTTATTTTATAATACAGTCTTCTGTCCAACACTTCTCTTGAATCTGTCATCTCGATAGAGCAGGAGATTGTGCTTATGATTTATTTTGTGTCTGTCGACTAGAATTTTCGTAGAGAATGTTTCTTATCATTTTCTTTCTAGCTTTTAGACATGACCTTGGCGTTTACAACTTGGGCACATAATAGCTCAACTCAGATATCGGAGTTTTTCGTTAAAAGAGTATTACTTGTCGACTTGATGATGACTGTATTCAATTGTTGCAGGTATGATAATGGGAGCGTCAGCTTCATCAGTTTGGTACAACCTAAGAGTGCCCCATCCAACAAAGGAAGTGCCCATTATAGACTATGACTTGGCTCTTTTATTCCAGCCCATGCTAATGCTTGGCATCACCATTGGGGTTGCTTTGAGTGTTGTCTTCCCCTACTGGCTAATCACTGTCCTCATCATAATTCTCTTTCTAGGTACTGTCTCAGCAGGCTCTTTCTTTGTAAATATTGCTATTCAGTGATTGCCATGTTTATGCTGATGAAGATCTGTGACCAGGAACATCTTCTAGATCCTTTTGTAAGGGAATTGAAATGTGGAAGGAGGAGTCAATTCTAAAGGTAATAATTTGCTGCTCCATTGACTTGGACATATAATTGGAACTGTGTTATACTCAACTATTCTGGAAATTTCAATGTCAAAAATACGCAGAAACAAATGGCCCGGCAAGAAGAAACTTTGGTGAAGACCCACGATGAACGTAAGACTCTCACATATAAGCTATTTTGTATGGAAGTTCCATATGCTGTATCTTGAGCTTGGACAGTTTCTAATTTATTTTATTGTTGAGATGTGCAGTACTCATTAACACAGAATATGAGCCATTGATTCCACAAGAAAAGAAAACAGCAATGGTGATTCTACGAACCAACTGATATAATCTTCTGCCTTTACCATCCTCAGTTGTGAGGTTAACTGAGTCCTTTTTTTATTTCTACAGCAAATAATGCGCTTAAATCTCAAATGGAAGAACCTTTTGATGCTAATACTTGTTTGGGTTCTTTTCCTTCTCCTGCAAATCATCAAGGCAAGTTGAGACAGGTTCTCTTCCATTTGCTTTGGCTTTGAACAAATTACATAGATCATTCTTCTTATTCCTACCTGCTTTGCAGAACGACGTAGCAGTTTGCAGTACGTGGTATTGGGTCCTTTTCTGTTTGCAGGTGCCAACAATAGGAATTTGATTGCTCTCTTTCTAATTGGATCTTCTTCATTTTCATTTTTCTAATACTTGCCAAGTTAATAAATTTTGGTCCTCATAACTTGGGTTGTCTGTTGCAGCTACCGATCGCACTTGCAGTGTTTGGATATGAAGCCATTAAATTATACAAAGAACATATTAAGAGGATTAGCGTAGGCAATACAGAATCAATTTGTGAGGCTTCAATTGACTGGACTGCAATGCACATTGCATTCTGTGCACTTTGTGGCATTCTTGGAGGGACTGTTGGTGGCCTACTTGGATCTGGTGGCGGATTCATATTGGGTCCTCTTCTCCTTGAAATAGGAGTCATCCCACAGGTATAGTTGTCATTACCATTGTTTGACAGAATAAGAATCGTCAAGCTTATCGTTCTTGTTTCCATCCTTCCTGTCAAGAAGACAAATTTCCCTGAAGAATGAAACCTTTGTTCTGTTCAACAGGTAGCTAGTGCAACAGCAACATTTGTTATGACGTTCTCATCATCCTTGTCTGTGGTGGAGTTCTATTTGCTGAATAGATTTCCCATACCATATGGTATAGCTTTTTATCATCTTTTTAACAAAACAGAAAAAGAATTCTCCAACGCGATGCAATATCAAGTGTGTGTGATCTTTGGATATGATGTCTTCTTGCAGCACTTTACCTCATGACAGTGTCAGTCTTCGCTGGCTTCTGGGGACAGTTTTTTGTGAGAAAGATGATTACAGTTCTGGGAAGAGCTTCGCTTATTGTATTTATCCTCTCCGGTGTCATCTTTGCCAGTGCGATCACAATGGGTAAATCCAATACTCTACTTGAAAACCTTTTCCCATAAGAAATGAATCCACGATCCTTACCCAACAACGACCGTTATTAATCTTTTCTGCATTATGGAAATGTTTTACAGGAGTCATTGGAATAGAAAGGAGCCTAATAATGATACAGAATCACGAGTTTATGGGATTCTTGGGAATTTGCAGCAGTCAATGATGATTGACACCACAACAAATCGCAGATAGTACATGAGGAAAGAAATATAGATGAACATGTTGAAAAGCTATAGGCTTGGATCGTTTGGAATAAGATTGGAGGCCAACACCTAGTTGACCTATATAAATAAATAGTGTCAGTTTGCTGCTCGTCTGAGTTCTGATCCCGACTGTGTTAGAACCTCGCTGACACTGTCCTGTCCAGAGCACACCTTATCACTTTATATGATCACAGTACATTTTTAGTTCTACCATTGTAATGAATGCTTAAGTCTTCTCTTCAGTCTTCACCCTTTTAATTTTACCATAAATTACTATATTATCATATTCTTCTTTCTTCCTCTAAACTTAGCAAAAATCTACAATTAACTTAGTCTCAGAACTATTGTAGATAGTTCGTACTGCCTTTGTTCCGTGTTGGAGGAAGAGTGCACACACAGGGGGATATGAATTTTAACTTCACTTCCAGCATAATTAGGAGGTGGGGACCAAGTCATTCATACCTTTCTTTTTCTCTTTAGTTTACAAATTTAAACCGTATACAAATTGGAATCTTGTTACTTAATGACAAAAAGGTGAGAAAATATCTGAAAGTGTACCTGTACCTTGGCCACAATTTAGGCACTACCCACCAATTTAGACCAGCTTCAAAGAAAAGGCCAACTTGGAAATGGCAGGCAGAAGATTGAGACGTAATATCAACATGTGAATTTAGTCACTGCAAGTTGGGCACAACGGCCAAAGGTTCACTAGTAAGATCACATTCATGCGTTATTCAGGAAGCCACCTAAATAGAAAACAAGTAAGAGGAATCATAGTTGGTAAGAACCTCCACTTCTGTCAGGTAATAAATTATGGGCTGGCTTTGTTGCTGTCCGCTTTATAATTGAATGAGCCTGAAGGTTTTGTACATAATAGACTGAAACAGATTGTCTTAACTGATGAAAGCGAGAGGCCGTCATTGCAAGGAGCGGTCGTGCATAATTGGAGAAAGAAGACAACTTCCAGCAGGACATGACACGTAGTTCATGTTCTGTAAGCATGTTTTCTAGGTATTTTGTTCCAGCATCCCACGTTGGTTTGGAAAAACTTCCTTTTTTTGAGCAAAAGTTGAACCCCAACTTAAAGGGCCTCTACATCCTGCCCGACGAAATTGCTGGGTAACGGTGAGTTCAGATCCGCTGTTTAATATTATGGTATTTTATTGTGTCCAATAAATCTCAACCATTTATTTATGTGAGTTTCGCATGAAATAAATGTGGATCCCACAAAATAAATCGTTAAAATTTTATGAAATAGAATAAGACGGAATAATATTGGACAGAAGATATTTTCTCAGCAATGGTCCCCATCTCTCTTCAACTTCTTGCAATATACGCGCGACAAGTCATGGTACATATACACTTGTCAGTAAGGCAAATGAATTGATGAGACCATTTCGAAAATGTTCAATTCATAATTTGTACTTTACTTGGACACATTTGAAGGTGTTTGAACCAAGTTTTTACGGTTTAGATTCAACCTAACTATTAGAAAAGTTATGTATGCATAGATAAATATATACTTGCCTTATGACAAGCATAATTACAATATAACATCCACATCCTTGTAAATGAATCGAGTTGAGTCCACTGTTGAAGTTGTTGACAACTAATGTTATCAACCTAAATATGTCACGACATAGAAAATCAACTAATATTTGTAGTATGTCAAGTCAAAGAAAGTAGGTCGATTGAAGCAGTAAGGCACATGTATTTGGCCACCGCCTAATTTTAATAAGAAGGACAACAAATAAGACAAAACGTTGGGGACAACAAAAATGAACTTACAAAGGTACCTCGTAATAGAAAAAACATTTTGCAAATAACACGTGCCTACGAACTAACAGGGTTTGATTAATCAATTTTTATTTTATTTTATTGAATCTATTTCAGAAGACAAAATTAAGTGAAAATAAGGTTAGAACAACTCCAACACTTTGAAACAGAAGGGTAAATTTAGTTTAATCCACGGGATATTTAGGAGATGGGCGGGCACGCACTGGGCAGTGGGCAGCCACCATTCTCGAACTCAAAAGGTGGAACGCTCACTTTAGGCGTCCTCACACTTCGGCCTGATATTGTGGGAGGGAGGTAAATAACGGTTTGATCCCAGCCAGTTTTTCGAAAAAGCAGTCCAGTGTTTAATACGCACAAGGAGTCACCACATTGGATGAGCTCCCACACTGTCGCTGTCGAGATTCAAACCCGAGATTTTGAATTCACTTTCTTTCCCAATGATCAACTGAACCACCCGTGCGGACAAGCAGCCACCATTCTGGATCAATATTTGGAAATCCTATCTTAGAAGATTGCATGTCAATGTCTGAAACGAAATGCTGTCCTCTTTTTGTTCCTCTTGAGTATAACAAAGAGGCACTCAATAGTTTAGGGTTGAGAGCTGAATATGGCACCCAAATGTTCTATTAAATTTAAGAACCTGAACCACACCATCCCTACGCTCATAAATCTCAGCGATGAGGAGGAGACGGCTGTTCGCTGCCAGGACAAGCATTATTATTATTATCGCTCCATGTTCTTCACTGTTGAAGTGATCACTGTGCATTCATGTGTATACTACAAACCGTTGGAAGTGACAAATATGACATGGAAATTAAGTGAATATTTTAACCTAAAATTTGTTTATTTGACAAATTTTCACAGAGAGAGTTCATCATTACACTTCCTCATCTTCATAAGGAACTCTTGGTTAGTCATTTCTTTCCTAATTTTTCTGAATGAGATTCAATAAATTAGTGATGTAGGCGGTATTAAGTTGCTGTAACCACCTAGAGCAGACTCCACAACAGGATGAGACAAAAATTAGGAACTAGGGCAGAGAAATAACTGCAAACCAATCTTTAAATGAGAAATAACGCTAGTCTCGCCCGAAGGGGCGTTAATGTATTAAAATGTCCAGGATCGAGGATGTTACATGAATCACGCAAGTAAACAATAATAGCGAGACAAGCAATGACAACTTGTAAGAGCCGCTTCATTGGACCTTTCTGCACGAGGCTATGAAAGGCCTCTACTCCAGTAATTGATCATCAACGAAAATGACCTTGTGGTCCCAATAGCACCAAAGGGTTGCCATCCCGCAATCAAATATAAAATCCAATCGAATAGGTAACGGGAGGCATGTCATGCCTCGCAAGAACACTGCCTGCTGGTGCGAAGAATTTCAGACGGACATAACAGGAAACGGGTGAATTGCTAGTCATTCAATATCCTGTTCTACTTTGATGAACCACTTGTGGTTGCCTTGGAAAGTTTACTAACAGATGGGCTATCTTTACTTGCTCTAGAATCTGCATTGATGGCAATGTTCCCCACTCCGGACTCCATCGCCTCCCTCTCATCTTTCTCCCTCTTCTTTTTATCACTTAAACTTTCCACATTATTGTTTCGATTAGAAGGTGCAGATGGCTCCAAAAGATGAGGACCTGCATTGATCCATGGATGGAGGAGGCACTGAGCCGCAGTTGGCCGCTTCTCGGGAATGAAATCGAGAATAGGGACCAAGAAGTCAGTCATGTCATTTGCATCTCTCTCGCTAAATTCGTACTTCTCAGCGAGAACCTTGTTCAATGGCCAGAAACGCAATCTACGTATGTGTCTCAGATCACCATATCTGTTAAAGAAGTCCCGGGAATAACGACCACCTAAGGCAATCTGAATATAATTGCCAACATTTCACACTTAACATAGTTTCAACTTTCATAAAAGATGATATAAATTGATTATATGGGATGTGTCTCACCTTACGTGGCATCATACCAAGAAGTTCCATCATCAAAGCCAAGTGGTCCTGAAACAGATAAGAAGAGAAGCCTGTAATCCTGAAATGCTTAAATCTGACTAGAATTAACGAAGCCCTATAACAGTAATTACATGAATGGAAAATCATTTAAGGCCATATACGATACAAGTCAATATGTTAACAATCTCAAAGGACGCTTTAAGTACAAGCATCCCTCAAGAAAGATCAATACAGGAGTATCTGAGATTCCAGAGAACGGCAATTAAAGCAACTGAACTCTGCCACTAAGCCTGAACAAAACTATTGACTGTGATTGTACCAATGGCAATAAGATATCAATGATTGATCCTCAATGTTATACCAACAACTCATTCTCCAAAAGAAATCCTCTCTCTCCACATCAGAGTTTATGTCTTCTTCATAGAAAAGAACCAAGGAGGCAAAAGTTATTAAGCAGCAGAAAGAACATAGAGTAACTAGCAGGAAATCAAGAGGCACATATTACCATAGGATTCCATGTGCATGAGAATGTTAGATTCCAATGCATTCATGATTTACAGAAGTAGAGGAATCGTCCCAAATTTTAAGCTTCATATCCATTGTTGGCAAAACAACCAAAGTAGACATTCAATGCAATATCGTTCATTAATATATAAAGTCAAGAATAAAATACACTAGAAGTTATCGTGGCATTAGGTTAAGATTCTAAGAAATTCTCCATGAATCAACAGATATCATTTATAATACATAGATATTGCATTTGGTGGGCACAATTGTTCCTTATTAATCACCATCAAGGTTAATTAGGGTCCAGGATCAGAATAAGGACATTAAATCTGAAAATTCACTCAACAGGACAAAGACGTGAAAGCAAGAATTTGATAAAGATAGGCCAAAATATGTCAGTCGGTAGTAGAAGAATTTTAGTGCTCATGATATTTCGTGTGGATGGATGTTGCCCAGCTACTTTGCTACAAAGACAACATAAGCCAACTTATTCCCTCCTTGTGGACAGTTGTAGGATGCAACTACATCTACAAATTTTAGTTCTCATGATAATTCGTGTGGATGGATGTTCCCAGCTACCTTGCTGCTACAGAGGTTTACACAAAATATGGCAACTTATTTCGTCCCCATGGACAGTTGCCGCGAGTAACTACATCTGGGAAAAAGAAAGTATGGACATGCACAACAATGGATAATAGCTACACGACAATGAGAAGTCATGGATGCCAAAAGAAAACTAAAATTTTCGAAATGGAGATGAAGTAAATGAGCCCATTTCCGATCAGCAGACAAATCAAGTATACCGGCCATCAAAACAAGTAGACAACCAATGCAGGACTACATGCTCAAAACAAATCTGAAAAGTGAAATCATCAGCATTCCACAACAACAAAAAGTGGAAGATAACAAGAGGATAAAAGTCCAGTGGAAGGTGGGAATATAAATTTGTAACACAACATCCCTGAAACATACTAGAAAGTACATACGTGGTAGATATCACATAACCGGCAAGAATATACCACATTTGCTTCATTATATGAAGACATATGAGGTTACTTACAGACATTTAACTGGGATGTCCGACCAATTGCATGACTAAATTCAAAACATTTCACTAAGGGCAACAGCTTTGGCATTTTGGCTCTATCGGGATCAATTTGTAAATCATAACTCTGAAGTATCTCTAATTTTGACCAGGTAGACTTGTCCATATTTACATCTCTGCATTTGCAAGTTATAAAACATTTCCCAAAATATCCTTCCTTTATTATGTAATGCCTAGTTTTCTAGTCAGTCTTCCAGCAGATTTGTAGTTAGGAAAAAACTTGTACGTAGATCAAATCACTTGCTTGATAATAATTTTTCTTCAATTAACTAAGGAAAAAAATCATTTAGACAATACAAGACAAAATCTTGGTCTCCACCTCCTCCTATCTGTATCAGCCAGTCACCTAGCATAGTGGGGAAGGGAGAAGGCCAGAGTGCTGCAAATACTTTCAGAGATAATGCATTTCCAGATTCCTCAAGCCGAGGGATTTTGCAACGTTTACACTCCTAAAGGAATAAACTACAGCAAGAACTAACACATTGCATATTTTTTTCATTTCTTTCTGAAATTCATTTAGTGAATATTACAAAGAGAAATGAAAGCTATTGATGGAAAGAAGTGATGCAGTGTTCAGGGACATGAAGAAATAACATATATGTATCTTGCAGTGAGTAACGATTGGCATGCAATAGACATTATTTTTCTAGCAATTGCTTAGCACGAAGAGTTCCACCACAAAAGCTCACCTCATCCCTATCAAAGTTGTCACCACTGTGTGGGTCAAACAGCACATCACCAGTTGCAAGCTCAAAACAAATGCAAGCAAAAGACCAAAGATCTGCCGATGTAGAATACTTAGATCCAAGGATCACCTCTGGACACCGATACTGTCTTGTCTGTATATCATTTGTAAATTGTTTGTATGTCCAGCATGCATTTCCAAAGTCCACCAATTTGCATTTCAGATCAACTGAGGCCAAAAGCCTCCGCCTGGTCAAGCGGCTTCCCCTCTTGCTAGCCAAAGTTCCTGACCCAGGGTCCTTTCCCCCATCAGCACAAGATGATCTATTCATACTGTCAGAACTAGTTGGAAGGTTGTCAGCAGAACCTGCATTTCCTTTTACATTTGCAGGAGACTCTTCTGCGGCAGATGATTCCTGATCAGCATCAGCTTCAACAGAAATTTCCTTCCCCACACACCCTTGAGCTGCTCGTTTAGCCTTTCTTCGAATCTTTTTCTTCTGGTTTTTAGTTAAGTCCCCATTTAATTTTGTAATCCCAGACTCCAATGTACTCTTGTCCTTACTATTAGGAAGAATAAGAGGATTACCAGATCTCCTTGGATCTTTTGATGGATCTATCATTGATAATAGCAATATATTCTCTGGTTTCAAATCTGTATGTATGATTGAAAGCTGCCTATGCAAGTAATCCAATCCCACTAAGATGTGGAAACATATCTCCTTAACCTTATCAATGGGCATTCCACGATAATCCGAGTACTTGATGAGGGTTAGAAGATTATCCCCCAAGTATTCAAATATCATGCAAACATGTTGTCCATTAGGACCTGAATGCTTAAAATGATCTAAAAGCTTTACCACACATTTTTTATCTTCAGGGTCTCCTTCTGCTATCTGTTGCAAGATAGTTATCTCGTCCATAGCAGCTTCAGTATAATGCTGAGCACTTTTTTGTACCTTCAATGCTACATAATGCTGCATATTTAAGGTTAATGAAGGAATCGGTGTTAGGGACAAGATAATGTGCCTTAAAGAACACTTACCAAAATTATTAAACCAACCTAAATTTTGAAAAGAAAATAAAAATGGTGCATTATTTCTTTTCCAATTGACGTAATGAAAGCCATAAAGCATGCCGGGTTGAAGAGGTATTCAGGGTCCCATCCTATGTACCTAAAATTTTGAAAGTTGGAAGCCTCAGAAACAAGAAACTTTTAGAGAAAATAAATTAATATCAAGGCCTTCACAACAAAAAAGGTCATTTCAACATGGTTCCTTGCTATATTCATTCAATCTTCCAACCCTTCAAACTGATCCATAGAATTTCCCCAAGACAATAAGCTTTCTTACATCTGAAGATTGATATCGTTAAACATTTTCCTTTCAACCATAAAAAACTTCAAACCCAACAGAAAAAAAGCTTTTTGCCTGGTAATAATGACGTAAGAAATTTCACCCTCCTGTTTTTGGAATAAATACACAGCTTCATTGCGATGGAAGAATAGCATGCATCCAAAGTAAAAGTCTACTGATCTAGCATCTTAGCCTGTTTATCAAATATCAAACAATGAACACTTTCATGGTCCTAAAGCAGTGTAATAACCCCTGGAGGCAGCTTCAGAGATTGCCAAGAAAAATAAGTGTATATGCACATGTAGCATAGTCTGGCTCTCAACTTTGTAATTCCCTTCATAACAAAAGAACAACTAGTTTCCTCTTTCCGCCTTCAGTTACGGAAGGAAAATTGATGTTCCAATTTGTTCACCAAAACCTTTGGTATCTCTCCTTCCTAAAGAATGCAATGGACAGATTTTAAAATGAATGGTCCATTTCTGAAATCACTTATTGACTGTACAACCCTAAAAACAGGCGTAGATTTCAAAATCCATTGCACTAAGAGATATAATTACAAAATTTTTTAAAAAATCTTTCATTATATTTTAAATTATTTTTTCTGTTTTAGTTTTCATTTTCAAAATGATAAAAACATTGAACTCAACCAAGTCAGTTTGACACACTACCCCGAATGTACTTTTGGGGTCAAGAGATGATATCTGAAAGCTTCAATATGATAATTTCATAACTAGCTATCTACATATTCTCTTGGCAAAATAAAGTAGCACAATCCAAACACTCGAACGACCACATATCGACAATTTATGTTCCATCCCAGCGGAAAAGAAGGAAACCTCAACACAAATCACAGTTAGACTAGAATTGAGCACAAACAATGGGTTCTGAGACAAGCTAATGATAGTGAATGAGCAATGGCAAAAGCCCACCGGCACCAATTCCTACCACTCGGAAAAAGATTAGTTGGCATCTCCACGAATTTTAATCAAATTAACACAGGAATTTGTTTTTTCATTCTTTTTTTCTAATTGACCATGTCGCTAGTAACAAAATTATTATCTATGATTGTTTATCAAAATTTAACTACACGCTCCTTTGTGAGCTCACCTAGATCAAGAATTACATTCCCATGTTTATAACAGTAAACAACCACCGGAAGTTCATAGAACTACAAAACCGAACTAATTTATGTACTCTACCAAAGAAAGTACAATCCTCTCACTTTTTGTCCAAACAAAATTACAAAACGCAAAACTCCCAAATCAGCCAAATAGAGAACAAAACAAGAGTTGCAAATGACACAAATAGCAGGACAAACATCACACAATTCAGGAAACTTCTGAAAAAAAGAAGAGTAGTGAGTGAGAAAAGAAAAAGAGAGTAAAGTACTGATTTGTGCGTGTCCCAAGCAAGCCACACGGTGGAGAAATGTCCCCAGCCGAGCTTACTCTGAACGACATAACGACCGTTCTTGAAAGTATCGCCGATTCGAACAGCGTGGTAACCACCACGTCGATAATCCTCGCTCCCTTCGTCCTCCGACGTGTAATCTCCGCTCTCGCTGCTCCGATCCTCCGGCTCCTCCTCCGCCACAACCGCTTGCTTCTTCTCATCCATTCTTCTCGGTACTTGCAGGTTCAAAGGCTTGTGGAGCTCGTGTTCGCGCAATACGGATCCAAGTTTCGGATTCCGGCGGCGAGGGCACGGCGGAGTGGAAATTTCTAGTTTAAACAGTGTTTTGGTTTCAGTTATCAGCTTTTGGGCTTTGGCAAGTGTTTTCCGCTTCTCTCTTTTTCTTCGCTATGTCCGAAACGGGTGGCGGGTTCGGGTCTAAATCTTTGAGCAGGACTTGGTTTCATTCATGTAAATGTATTAGGCTCAACTCAAGTGAGGCGTCATGTTCAATTCTTCATCATATTCCCCTTTTCTTGTGGGGCTTGGAATTGGATAATTAGTACCTTAGACTTAGAGAGAGAGAAATTTGTTTTTCCTATTTTATTTAGCGACAAAAGTTGATATTACAAAACACTCCTAACTAATATGATTCAATTTGTTAATTTAATTTATGGATTCGTAATTCATGATTAGTTTCATATTAGTTATTTAGAAACAATTATTTTACTGGTTAAACATAAGATTGTGTATATGAGATTCTTCAAATCTTATCATCATCATCATCACTCAGTTTGAAATTTCGCAATGAAGTAAGGCATGGAGAAGTCTGATAGTCAATGTTATGAATACCGTACCGGACTTGGTACCGGATTGGGCTCTAGAACGGAACGGTACCGGAACCGGTCGGTACCGGGTACCGTTTCGGGATATTTTTAAAATTTATAAAATGGTCCCTAAACTTTTTAAAAATTGCAAAATAGTCCATATTGATATATTATACAGCTGTACTGTAAACTTTACCAGTTTACTGTTTACATCAACCATACTTTAAAAATTCTTAATAACAAATAATAATGACAATTAATTTGAAATAACAATAATTTTTAAATATTTTACATATAAATAATAACCACAATTAATAT
>JANZLF010000005.1:40400154-40418209 GCA_026546835.1 Erythroxylum foetidum | reverse complement strand
ATAGAGACTATATGCTGTATGCGCATGCCGAGATATAATTTAATATCCCGAACCCGTCCCAATTACCAAAATACCCTGTCCTATAGGAGAGGGGATGTTACACTTGTAATATCCCGTCTATTAAATTGTTGAAGGATTTAAAGTGTTAGAATATTGAGTCACATAAGTGACATCATATAGAATGAATTTGGTACATTTATGATATGATCTTATGATTATATTTAAATGCATAATATTAGTATACCCACATGAATTATAAGTTAGACAAATTGCAATTCTGGGTTATGAAACTAAAATGAAGGTGACATGAATGTGCATTTCCAATGTCTTGTACTTTGGTTTACCAATGACAAGAATTGGTGGATTATAATCAGTAACTTGGAATTAATTGTTACAATTGAGAGATTGATGAATTAGTGTGTACATCTAGTTTAGGAAAAATGTCAAATGGTAAGACAAGTTGACATATGGAAAATTAGGATGACTAGACCTATAAAATAAATGACACATGGCGGTAGAATTGAGTGACAAATAGTTTAGAGATTGAATGACAAATGGCTTAAAGATTAAGTGACAAATGGCCTAGGATCTTGGTGACATTTGGCAGGATAAGGTGAGTACAACTGGTTTGCATAAAAATATGACAATGGTCATTTTATTACGTAGACACCTTGCATTTAATAATGTAAACTAATGCAAAAACATCTTCATTGTTTCTGCTATGATTCATCCCTCTCACCACTAAGAACTCAATTCTTCCTTATAGTTTTCAACTTTTGCCTAAGTTCTATCCATTATCACCTTGTATTTGAGATGATCTTGCATATATGGAAGGTTAGTCTAGTTTGATAATTGAGGAGGAAATTGAGCTGATCAAGTAAGTGAAATGCTAATCTTTGGTGATATATGTTAATTGTTGGACCCCAAATTTTTTTTCTAATTAATGTTATTAAGCATGAATTGTGTTCATCGTGTGACTTATGGTTTAGTTTGATTAATTTGAAAGTATTAGTGGAAAATTTAGATTAAGAGAGCATAATGTGGGGTAAATGAGAATGAAAGGGGTAAAAATATTTGAGGGCAAATTAGGAAGAGCACTTGAGTTGGATAGGTTAAGGCTTTGTTAGAAGGGGTAATCTGGTCCTTGTCTTCCCCTAAGGCTTAAGAGTAAAAATTAGAATAAAAAAAGAAAAGAAGGAAAAGTGAAGGAGAAAAGAGAGGAGACTTGTTGTGGAGCTTGGAGAAAAGAAGAGAGATTAGGGCTTAGCAATTCTTGAGGATTTCGACAGATTTGGAGCAATTTCTGGTAAGCCTAAGTGCATTTCCTTTTGTTTTGATTAGATTAAACCCTAAAATCGATTTGCATGTGTTAGAATTGGCTGTTGGAGGGTTTAGGGGAAAAAATGATTAGAATCCTTTAGGTTGTTGATTTTGTGACTGTTTTTAAGGTGTTAATGAGTTAGAAATGTAGTATTGGACTTGAATCAAGGTTTAGATGTGTTGTATGTGCTTAAGGGAAGGATTGAAGTGGGAAAATGCTAGAAAAATCAGGTTCGGAGACGTCCTCCAGACCCGCACATTGCGACGTACTCATGAGCATGCCGTGACGTGTGAGGAAGGTGTTCGTCGTGGGTCGTTCGTCGCGGCGAGCACGGCCCATTCATCACGACGAGTGTGGCCTTCACCGCGGCGAGCCCCCAGTTCCAGCATAGGCGAATTTTGGTATTTTAGGCATATCTTTTGTTGTGAATGTCCAGATGAGGTGATTTCAGATTCGTTGTGGACTAGAGTCGTAGGGCTACAAGTTTTATGAAGAAATAAAGTTGTAATTCAGTTTCAAAATTCTTAAATTTTGGATGGAATTTGAGTATAGATTATTGTGTCAGCTTAAGAATAGCTCCAACATGTTTGGGGTTTAACTTTCAGGTTTTTGAACCAAATTGAATAATTTTGGAGTCATTAGAAACGTAAGACAATGGGGACTTTTATGGAAAAAGTGACCTGAATGTTTGGACTTTTGGCAGAGTTTGGGTTTGTTTAGAATTGATCTTAGTGAATATGCGATAATTGGGTCCCTAATTTGTATCCCTATTTGAATAGGAAGTTTGCATTTGATAAAGGGGATCAATGATGGCTAGAGGATCAAGAAGAGAGGTATCTGTTAAGCAAAGGAAATTCAGGTGAGTTTCATATTTATAATTTAGTAATGAGCCAATAAAGTTTTTTCCCAAATCAAGAATGATTTCAACTACTTCATAAATATTGTTTTGTTTCTTTTGAATGATTTGCAAAATTGCTACATGTTTTAGTATACGAACTTTATTGATGAGTTTCAAAATATACTTGGTTTGGCATCAAAGTCGTCAAACTCTTTGAGGATCTCCAAACCCTAGCTTTTTATCTTCTTTTCCTCTTCTTTTCTTCTCTTCTTCCACGACTTCTTCTTCTCTCTTTCACAATTCTTATTCTTCTTCTAATTTCTATTCTTAATAAAAATGAAATGTCCATTTTGCCCTTCCATTAAAGCCTTAAGTCTTAAAATCTTAAGTGTCATACCCAAAATGCCCTGATGCATTCTTACCACTTTTAATACAACCAAACCATATAATAAATTCTTCTCACATTTACATAACAAATAGATCCAAGACTTTATCCATCAAATCTTATAATTAACTTAAATCGTGCTTAATGCAACAAGAAAAATTCGGGGGCCAACATGACTAGCCTCCCAAGATTAATTAGGTTTCAAAACCTCCAACTCTTTTTGCATGGCTTGCAACTAATAAATACTGCATTTTGTTTGAATATAAGACAGAGGCTTTTGAATATTGGATAAATTTGTCAAAAATAACATGTATTTAGGTGTGAGTTGTGTGATTAGTAACAAGTATTTTGATAATTAACAATGGCAATAGACAATGATAAAGAAAAATCAATATTGTAAACAAAATCATTAAGGTAATTTGGCTTCATTCTAATTTTGATAATTTTCCTTAAAGGTATAACATATGGTTCTAGTTGGACAAATGTAGATAGTTATATTTAGATAGGTGCAACTATAGGATAATTATCCCTTAATAGAATTTTTTAGGAGGCTATATGATTTTCTATGAAGATAATATTTTAGCTAAGTTTTTTCCTTCTAATTTTCTAAATGATTAAGGAAGTATAAGAGAAATCTAAAAAGGAAGGATATTGGAATTAATCATTATCACTGAGACTCATTACATCTCTGAGCATCAAACCATTCAACAATGATCTTTATGACTATTCTTCTAGCTTGAAACAACTATCTAACTTGGAGTAGGATGATAAAAATTACTCTTAGAACGAAGGTGAAGCTTGGATTTATATATGGAAAATGTCCTATGCTAGATCAAGATTTCAAAGAGTTTGATCAATGGAAGTGTACGGATTGCATAGTGATATCATGGAAATTGAATTCAATATTTACTACAGAAAAAAATTTAAACAACAGACAAAAACATAACTATAATTACAATTATTGTTGTCTTTCTATTAAGGCAATATAATTCAAACCGTTAAATAAAGTATTGATGCTATAGGTGTAAGGTAACAAAAAAAAGGCAATAAAAATGAATAATGTTACCTAAAATTTTGACTATGGCAATAAAATAGTTTCAAACTATAACAACAATGTTAAATGGATATAACAATAGTTTGAATCTTTATAAGGCAATTAATTGGATTTTTTAGGCAACAATATCTAATAACAAAAATAGCAGTTTTTCCTTTCATTCACAACAATATACATTAATTGTCATTAAGACAACAATATATAATATTGCAAATAACGATACATACATTAATATATGTTCTAAAATATATACTGCCAAATGTCAATGACCAAAAAAGTATATTTATATAGGCTATCATATAGTCTATATGGACTTAATGAAATTCAACCTTTAGTATATTCAAAATAAAATAACCAAACATTATTAGCTAAAATATGCACCTATATTATCTTCATCTAACTCATATGGATTATAGGTGTGTTAATTAAATACAAAAAAAAACAACTATGTATGGCACTTTAATATCCTTCACAACGGTGTAGATAAGGATGACAATAGACTAGGTCAGGCTCCGGCTCGACTACGCGTGAAGTTGCCTGACCAAACAGGGGCCCTAGGATGGCAAGGCAAGGTCGGCCCATTTTTTTTAAAAAATGTGAAATGACATTGTTTTGTGTTACCAGGCCCGAGCCCCGACCCTTTTGCCATCCCTAGCTGTAGATGTTCATTTTTCAGAAAACTCTCCTCTGATGACATACTTTGGGCTGTGCAACCTCTTACAAGAGAATAGAAGATGTATAAGCTAGTCCGAAGTCTCTAATCCTTACTGGAACTTATCATTAAGAAGAATGTTGCTAGCTTTTAAGACTCTGTAAACAATTCTTAATTGTTAGTCCTCAGATATTACAAACCTCTAGCTATGCCCAGAATTATTTAAAACCTACTAGGAATTGATTGCTCTTACCGACATCAATGGAGATTCAAACCATCATTTAATAGTTGATATGCTTTTTTCTAAATTCTAAACCAATTTATGCACTACAACGAACAATTTTCTAGTGAACGGGTTTTATCCATATTTTCCAAATTCAGCATCTGTAAAAGTAGAAAGAGAGCATTTCATCATATTACAAAAGGGCATGAAATACCGTGAAATTATCTCTCCAGATGGAAAAGGAAAATATTCATATGCAATTGATGTTCAGACCAATATTTTCAATAATATATTGATGTGAAGAAAGCATAGGTTAAACATTCTGGGAAACAGTATAGTGATTATCAAGACATAATAATAACTTTGATTGGCATTTCTAATCAAGAATGCATTATGGAAATGAAGTTGGTAGTCAAATTCCAACCTTAAGTTCATATTGAAAGATGAAGGTTAATGATATTGATGTATGAATGCTAGAATAAACTTAGAAATCCTAAGAAATGTGGCAGAATAAACAGAACGAACAATCATAGTGTAGAACTTGAGCTAAAGGAACATACTTTAATAATTTCTTATGTTGTAAAAGCCTCTTTTATGTCTTGTTTATTAGCAAAAATAAGTAGAGATGCTCCAAATAACTTTTTCCAATTGAACAGACAAATCAAAAGCCAACAACTAAACTATTAAGAGTAAGGGAAAGAAACCATATGAGAGGAGCAATAAAAACACTAGTAGATTATAAGTGACAAAGCTCTATCAATTACATAAAGGAGAAACCGAGAGAAGATAAATACCTCTTCTTTCAAAAGATTGTCGAGCTCCATCTTGCAATCATCTAACCTCCTAAGATTCGATCATTTACTTTGTCAAGCTCGATGGAATTCTGATTTCTAAAGTTTACCACAAACTGTAAGGTACAAGCTCCTATTCTTCATATATTTGTATTAGGAGGCTTTAAGGCCCATCTATGCAATAAACTGTATTTATATATACTATCATATATAAATAATGACTTTTATAGAAATTAAAAAAAGGAGTGATCTTGTCAACCAGCAAGAGAAGGAAAGACAATAAAAGGTATTCACAAGCATATCTTACATTTAAAAACCAAAATCACCTGATAACCATTTGAAAGATGTCCAACATGACGTAGATTAAGTGACATGATCCTCTCATGAGGCTTCTACAATGCAGTATAAACTTGGACGTTAACAGGGGATCCAGATAATGATTGCACATTCACTGCAAAGGATAAAATATGAAACAAATGAATGCAAAAACTGTATTGCTAAATAGTAAAGAAATTAGGTTCCCGTACAAGAAGATAGTCAGAAAAGACATCAGGAAGGTTCCTTTTAGCCTCTCATTTGAAAACCATGCTAGTGAATAATTACAACTGTAAAATATTTCATAGTATAAGAATATGAATCGAATTCACACAAGGCCTTATACAAGACCTAGCATCGTCGAATTTCCTTAGGCAATAAAAAGACGAATTGAAGGTTAACTAAAAGCAAGAAAGAGAGCAAAAAAAACCCGTAAGGAATAAGCTACTTAGGAGGTTTGGATTACAGGCAATATCTCCCGTCGATATACGCAAGCAAGCATAGCAAATCACACAGATAAGCCCCCACCTGCCAACACACGAATATGATAGATATGGCGGGTGAAGCAAACACTAGCACTATCAAGTTACAGCTCCTATCGATATATGCAAGCAAGCGTAGCAAATCACATAGATAAGCCCCCAGCTTCCAACACACGAATATGATAGATATGGCGAGTGAAGCAAACACTAGCATTATCAAGTTACGATACCTCCCTATCTGCTCTGTCGCTTAAAATCTCTTTTTAGTTTTTCTAATTTTTCAAATAATTAGTACCAATCAGTGTAGGGAAACCATTGCCATTGGATGAGAAATAAACTAGTAATGTAGATAGAGATAAAAATAAATCTGTAACAACTAGTTTTGCATTTAAATATGATAAAATGGAGAAAATCAAAACCTAAAATAAGACCTACCTATATAGAACTTCCCAAAGTTCAATTTTATATTTAACTTTACCACACCTGCATGATTGATGGAGAAGTCCGAGAGAAAATTAAGGCACAACATTGAAGAGCTCTTGGTAAAGTCATATTCTTGTCCATCCACGACAAGGTCATAGTTGGGGGCTTCGACCTATAAAGAATAGAGTGGCTTTCAATCTTAAACATAAACGGTAGGGTTTATCTCTCTTTACAAGCATACCAACTTGGGTTAGATTGATGAGGATGGTGTGATTTGACCTCTCATTCATGGCTATCTAAGGACTCCATTGCCTTTTTCTTTCCTTTTGGCAGAGAAGAAATGGAAAAATAAAAGTGGATATTTGAAACTCTAAGGAGGATATGCATAACAGGGTTTGACAAGAATCATCCCTCCCTTTTTTGAAGATGACGAGCTGTCCACCTTCATTACCTAAGATGAAGAATTAGAGGCTAAAAAATAGAGGGAAGCAAAAAGTGGGAAAATGATTGTGGCACAACTTATAATGTATAATCATTTTAATTTATTATCTTTATGATGTAATAGATATTTATCTATTATCTTTATATTGTTAAGTAAAGTTAATTATAGTTCCTTTTATTTTTATCTATAAAATATTATATGGGATACAATATTTCAAATATTAATATTTGTTTGAAGATGAAAAAAAAGTATAGTTTAGACTGACCTGGCTTAGTAGATTTAACGTGACTCAAATTAACCAAAATTTAAGTTAAGTTTAGACATTAAGTCACAATTAGGCTTGAGTTACCCGACCTAAAGCCTATATTTTTATGTAAAATGATGTCATTTTGAATAAAATAACATTGTTTAAGCAATAAATAAAGGTTGAACCCAATTTTAAGGAGAATCAAGTCAAGTGATTTGGTGTAGACGAGCCTCAAACTCAAGGTTGCGAGAGTTGATAATCTACATAACACAATACCCAATGATGTCAAGAATCACACTACACATAATAGTGGATGTGAAGAAGAAGTCATTCGAGTCTCTGGTCTTCCTCACTATCCACCTCCATGTCCTACTCTTCTCATACAATATGAACTCATATGTTTTAATTTTACTAAATAAAAATTGGTAGGTAATTTAATTTGAATATTTTTTATATTTTAAATATACCTTAATAAATAGTTGTATAGATAAATATGTAACATTAGTAAATACTCTTTAGTAAATAGGCTACTGGAACTATAACAACAATTCTAGATGTTGCATATAAATGACTTTATTACAACCATTTTTTAAAATTTTGTTGTCTTTTCTTATTTGTAGCAACAAATTATTATTACTGTTACCTTTTAATATTATTAAAGGAAAAACTTTAAAACTATTGCTTTACATTAGTTTTTAGCTACGCATTTTTAAACTGTTACAAACATGTCATTGTCTAAAGCTCTTTTTTCCCTAGTGATCTTAGGAGAACATTGAAACCTTTATATATACAACAACTGCCAAAACATTATGAATTAATAGATAACAATCTTTGGGAAATGTAATTGCTCTATATGTACCAATAATAAAGGGAAATTAACTTAGTATCATAAAGCAATATGAGCATAATGAAGTATTTCTTAAAGTTGAAGTGGTTATGGAATGAGTTCATTTATCTCATGCTAGTACCACAATGTTGAATCTCAGCAATAAAGGAAATAGCTTATCTAACTGAGTTGCATCATTTGATGCAATTTTTAATGGGCCTAAATGACAATTATGATAATATAAGGAATCATATCCTTGTCATGGATCATTTGCCAAGTGTTAATAAGGCATAATCTATGGTGCTATAAGTTAAATAATAGAGAGTGATCTATAATGCAATCTTTGAGTGACCTGAAGGTAGTGCGATGATGGGGAAAGGACAATTTGGCAATAAAAAGATTAGTGGAAAGTGGAACGTAGAGAAAGGAGGATTTATGGACAAACCAAGCTTCATTGTGATTATTACAACATAAACGTTCACGCCCGGGATACATGTTCAATTACATGGTTATCTTGATTGGTATAAGGAGTTGCTCGAACAAAGCGAAAAACATGTGATGGGAAATAAAGCTTTAATGGCATACATGGCTAGTGGATCTAATAAAGAGAACAAGGAAAGTGGATTCACAATCTTAATTACAAGCATTATGAAGTAATAACTATTGAAGCTTATGAAAGAAAAGGAGCCAAATGATCCAATTTTAGAGGAGAGGATTTTGCACATGAATTTGTAGGTACTATATTCCATTTTTCATTCCTTTGTTATTAGTATTTGGATTGTGGCTCTTGGATAATTGATTGTGGTGTTTTGAACTAAATACACATTAACTTTATTTTTCTTGATAAACTTGCTCTTAATAATATAATTTTCCTATTTTCTTGTATTATGTAACAACTATATATGTGAAACGTGTGGAAACATAGTTTTGTATGAAAAACTTATCCTAGATAATGTTTTTAATATACCTATACTTAAATTCACCTTGTTATATATAAGCAATTATTAATCTCATCTAATATTAAATTTGAATTTTACATTACCTCACTACATTTTGTAAAAGCTAAAGACTAACCAAACTCTAACAATTATAGCTTTATGGGATTCTAGAATTGCTCCTGCTCATGCCTTTATTCTGTGGCTTGCTGCATTAAAAACATTATCCATTAAGGAAAGATTAAAAGGCACAAACATAGATGCTACATGTTGCTTTATGAGTTAGACAATGAGGATCATGATCACCTCTTGATCAAATGTCCATATCATGATAAGATCTAGATATCATACTTACAATTGTTTAATGTACATATGATGCCAAGTTCTAACTAGGATAAGCTGCTAATAAGAGTGGGAACTTAAACAAAAAGGGGGACAGGACACTTCTCAGGTAAGGTATATAATTCTTGGTTCATACTATATGGTGTGAAAGAAACTCCAAAATTTTCAAGGTTAAGAAAAAAAGATAACAAGATATTATGGAGAAAATTAATGTTAAAACAAGGAATGATGCGCCTTACTTACCAATCGATCCTATCTCCTAATATTCAAACAGTCATGGGGTTATAGTACCTAACATGTCGTTATATTTTTCCAATGAGTTGTGTTATTATTTTAAGAGAGCTAATCTCTAGTCTTAAGGCTTAAGTTGTTTTTGTTGTCTTTATTAGTTTTATAATTTTTTAAACATTGTTATTTTTATTAATACAATATTACCTAAAATTTAAAAAAATCAAAGGACATTTACAAAAAAAGTATTGTTTAATGATGATATTATGATGAGTTAGACTTTCATATGTAGCACTTCTATTTATGTTATTGATCATAATGTCAATATGGCCAAGTTTATATCCATTTGGCATAATAGACATGGACATACTTCTTCAAATGTAATAATGCATGCTACTATTCTTGATATTATGGTTAAATAAGAACTTGTTTTTTATGGCTATTTTTTATGTTGTATAAAAAACAACAATTTCTTTTACACTTTAATACTATCCAAATTACCAAACCTTTCTAAATGGTTCACATTGGTATATGAGGACCATATAGACAAAAATTGTTATTTAGTGCCATGTATGTTTTGAACATTATTGATGATTATAGCATGGGAAATTGGACATATTTAATGGATCATAAACTCAAGTTGTTAGTCTTTTTAAGTACCTATGTCAAGATGATACAAAACTAGTTCCATTTCAAAGTTCGAGTTGTTAGAAATGACAATGAAACTAAATTCTTGAGGCTTTTAATCGGTATTTTTTCAATGAATTAGGAATAATTCATCAAAGATCATGTGAGTATAGTCCACAAAATAATAGATTAGTTTAGAGAAAACATAAACATCTTCTTTAGATCCTTAGAGCTTTATTATTTTAGGCTTCTTTGTTAAAAAGATTATATGATGAGGTCATCCTAACATATACCTATTTGGTTAATCATTTACCCTATCCTCTTTTTAACTAAAAAAATCCTTTTGAAATGATCTATGGTCATGCCCTATCATATGAGCATTTAATTGTTTGGATACTTATTCTATACCACAAACACCAAACCATCTAAAGATAAACTTGACCCTCAATCACTTAAATGCCTTTTACTTGGTTACAATTTAGGACAATTAACTTTCAAACTTTATACACAAGCCATCTTGATATCTAAAGATTTTATATTTTTATGAAACCACATATCCTTACCAAACCTTGTTTACCCATTGTTACAACTAATGAAATCATATATCTTTGTTGACCCTTCTCTAATACCGTGAGGAAAAATAAAAAGCAATGTTTAGAAGAAAGCTATAAACTTATATAAGGAAAACTTATAACTGTCAGCTAATAAAAATATGTTACAAAGCTAACAAATTCCTAACTAATCTTAACCATGCATGACTATAAGTGAGTTAACTAAGCTAATATAATTAACTATAACTATCTGTTGTTATACAAATCTTAACTTCTATATTTTTAAACTGTCAATCTTAAATACAAAAAACAGATTATAGGTCTTAGTCCAACAACTTGATGATTTAAAACTAAGTCTAAACCAAACCAATATTTTGGATGTAAATTAAGTTTAATATATGTTGATTTAGCAATAATGGGTGTCCTATAAATATCTACCTTTAAATGACTAAAGTCTTTAAGAATAAGCAAAGTGCAAAGTAATTAAAAATTTAGAGAAGGAAAAATATGAGATGGATCTAAAACTAGTCAGTTTAAAAAGATGCAAACATGACATTATGTTATCTTTATTTGTTAGGAAAATGGAATAAGGATTTGGGATGTCCAACAACAATCCGAAGCAAGCTACTTCTATCCTTTTGTATTTTTAAAATGGGATTTTGATTTATCTCATAAATGGTTGCCAACCTTCTTCTTTGATGTTATTGAAGCTTAATGACAAATATTAGAAGGGAAGATAATTGTGAAAGGTGATATTCAACTAGGTGATGTGGTAAAATGATGTGACCTATCAAATCTATAAAAATTGGATTAGTAATTTATGTCCTCACTTTAATTAGCCTTTTCTTTGGTCAAACTTTTGCATCCTTATAACTCAAATAAACAAATTAATCTTGAACTAAAATGTTGTAGTTGGAAAAATACAATACTAATTTGCAAATTAATGTTTCCTTTTTAGTGTTATTGCAACTTTTATAGCTCCCTAATTTTGGGTTGTTGTTTTCCTTTTAAGCTAAAAATCTTCTTAGAATTAAAAACCATCATTAGTTATAAATATGAAGTCATTTACAGTTACAATCTATATCATAAGTTATCCTTAACGGAGATACTCTAATGATAGAAGTTAGATGTAAATATAAGGACAGATAAGAGATTAGCTTACACCAACACATATTTCCAACCATTCTTATGATCCTATATAGGGAACTAGGGCAAAGAATGAACATATAAAAGTAGCCTTTTAGGAATTAATCATAGAGATGCAATAAAATGCTAGCAATTTGAATAAGTATAAACATGCATCAAATGCATCTAATTTAAAAATTTTAAGGGTAGATGAGCAACCAATCCCTTTGTTAAATATTTATGATCTTAAACATTAGGATAATCTTGACAATAAACTAAGGAACATTTTAATTGAAGTATAGGGAATTGAATCTTGTGTTTTCTTTAGACAATACATACTTGAATATTATTGATTCATTGGGGCCCTTCTTTTTACTTTATTCTGGATCTATGAAATGTTAGGAACGACCATGCTCTAGACAAAAAAAAAATATTAGTAAGATTAAGCCATGCAACAATTTTTTTAAAGCTTAGTATGAAATCGTAATATTGGTTAATTTAGATTATATATAAGATAGTTATAAATCATTGTTCAATTTTCTATTAGGAAATTATGAACTGAACATAATGTCTTTTAGTCTCAAAATGAATCATCAAATTTTAAATAATTACGAATAAAATATTAAATCTTTATAATAGTTTTACCATTGTTTATATTGACGATGTATTAATATATTAGAGCCTAATGGTCAACATTGAAAGCATTTTAATATATTTGTTCAAATGTCATAGAAAAATGTAGGAATGGTAATTTCAACAAAAAGATGCAATTGTCCAGTATAATGATCAGTTTTTTTTGGATGTGTTATTTATCAAGGAAATATTAAAATTAATAGAACTTATGTTCTAAGAATATTTAATAGAATCAAGTTTAAATAAAAAATCTAAATTGGATGAAATTATTTAAACATCGTTTAAAAATTAAGTATTAGTAGATCAATAACTTTTTAAAAAGATATCAAGAACATCTTATACTTTATTTTATGATCCTAATATCAATTGAAGGAGTGTAAGACAAAGAACCCATATATCGACTATTTGGATAACCTCAAGAAAGATTTGACTATTACATGATGTATTATGCAAAAAGACAAACATGTATAAATAAAAGAGAAGTCAGGTACAAACTGTAAAGGTAAACCATGCCATTACTATAACTCCACATATAAATTAAAAATATCCACTTATGTTATTCATTCAAAACATTGAGAGAAAAATATCACAAGTGCTTTAATCATGTGAGTATTGAGAGTGTTCTCAGTCCTTTAAGGTTAACTTCTTATACTTAAAGCGTATTTTCAATTATGTTCGCATAATGTACAATTACAATTGAACGAAATATACAATTGCATAATGTATACAGTTGTGATATTGTTATTAAAGAAATAAAATTAAAAGGCATTAAAAATTTTTACTAGAAGCATAGTAACTTTATTTAGGACTGTTTTGGCATCAAAACTATGTTAATTAAAGAATAGGGTTAAATATACCAAACCCTCTTTCACTTACTCCTTAAATTTTAAAATATAAATACCTCCTCGTACTTAATTTTTGATTTCAAGGTGCCTCTAGCATCAATCGCTGTGAAATTTTCTCTCACAAGACAAAAGGAAACCATATTAAACCAAATTAGCACATGTAAAACTTTTATATTGTTTCTAACAATTTTCACATAAGACAAGACATTTTTATTAAATATAGAGAAGTGAACTCTTGCACGATAACTTTAATTAACATGTAACAATATTATGCAAGAGGTTATTTCTTTTTTAAAATGATGTAATCTTCATTATATGGTTGTTATGGGACTTACAAGTTGCTAAATGCTATAAAATACTTAAAGGAGATTGACAATAAAAAATCTTTGAAATTAATAGTTAAGTATAAGGGAGATTTTTCCCTTAAAAAAAGTATAAGGGAGATTTTACATTTTTTAAATTTTCGGACGCATAGTAAAAAAAATAGTTAAATCATATGCAAAACCATTGTATTTAACTTTTTTTTACCTATGAAGTAAAAGATAGAGTTCATAGTCTAAATTCTGGATAACTAATAAATTATTAATCATATTTTGGAATAGAGTTTAAAAAAGATTTTTAACAATTTAATAGATTTTTTAAAGAATTAAACCCAAAATATAAAGTTTTAATTATTTTCAAGAATCAAAATAATAATAATAATAACAATAATAATGGAAATTATATTTTAATATAGAACTTTTTAATTTTATAATATTAGTAAAAATCAAAAATTATTAATCAAATGTCAAAAAATTTTAATTGTTTTACAAATATAATGCATTGTTAATTCCTACCTTTAATTTTACCACTACATTAGTTGAATCCATTCATGTCAGGCAACACGTAAAATTCTAATAAATAAAATATTTAGTAAATTAAAATTTTAGGAGTTTGATGTCATTTTTGATAATGATATACAAGGAATTAATCAATTTTTTTAATTATTAATCCTTTGATTTTTAATTAAAAACAACAATTAAATTATTAAAGATTCTCTGTGTACATTAGTAAGGATGCACCCAACTTAATGACGCTACACATCAACAAAACCGATGAGCTCTCAACATAGGCTCCCAACCATGCAATCCATAAATGAATCTCTCAACTTTAAAATGCAAAGGATTACATGAAGTCTTAATCTCTAAAAACAACCAAATCCTATTGAATTAGTTTTTAAAATACTTATGAAGCCAAGCTTATTCTTGAATCTAGTTCGTAGCACATGATTAACTCACCACTGTTCCTACAAATTTAGAGACCTGAAATTAGGCTAGATAGAGTCAAACAGGAAAATATCCCATAATGGGTTGAAATCTATAATATTCCTTGGAATATTGGATTATTAAGGGGGCTGAGCTCATTGGGCAGTTATATTGACAGACCCCTTTGTATGGACAAAACTATAACAAAGAGGAAACACATTGAATTTTCTAGGATATACATAAGTGTGAAATTAGATCAGGAAATCCAAGAAAGTCATCCCAATAATAAGGCTTAGTAAGGAAGGCAGAGTAATTGAAGATGAGGTTGTTGTTTCTCATTATTAAAGACCTTCTCTAAAACAACAACGAAAGACCTTAAAGCCAAATGGTAGGTTGTTTATCAGAGGTGACTATGAGGAATTGTTAACCTTAAAGACAAAACCCCAAATATAGAGGAAGTATCTACACACTCTCCTACACTAAGTTCTAATCCTGCACCTATTTTAAAACCTAACCCCAATTAGGTTGTGCAAAAGACAATGCCAAAGTTGAGCAAGGAGTAAGAAACACTCATTTATGTCCCATTGCAATTCTCAGCTATCACTTTGCATAAGGAATAAAAGGAGGAAACAAAAGATACCACTAAAGAAATAAAGCCATAAAAAAGTAACGATAGAGAGGAATCATAAGGAAATCTTAAGCAGTAAAAAGAGGAGGTGTAGTGAGAAGAGTTAAGGTAGGAGCCCTATCACCTCCTCAACTTCTTAATGTCCATTATTACGTGTAGCACTAGGGACATAAACTGTCCCAATAAACTAGCTACATTATGTGATTTTGCTAAAGAGTCTAAAATTATTTTAATAGGTCTACTTGAGACAAAGATTAAGTAGTAAAATATAATAAGATTAAAAGCTCTAAGAATTTTTTTGTCACTTCTAACCAATCACCAACTTGGCCCTATAATAGTGGTCCTATAATAGTGGCATATGACCCTAGAAGGTAACAGTTAGTGTGATTGACTCCACAAATTAGGTGATGCAATTGGATGTGACTTTGCTTCAAGGTAATAAAAAAATGTTACATTCATTTATACTTCAAATTTCCACTTTCAAAGGGGGTCTTATAGGGGAAACTAAGGGATATCTACTCAACAATATAAGACTCATGGCTAAAACTAGAAGATTTCAACATTGTCCTATACAAGAATGAAATTAAAGGTTATGTAGGCTTAAGATCCTATAGTGTCCAGAACATTGACATAACTATCTTAAAGATGGAAGGATTGTTGTTCTCTTCAAGTAATAAGAGCCAAAGATGCCTATTAGGGAAGAAATTGGACCATGCTAAGTGATAACTAGATGGACAAGTACCCTATAATCAAAGTAGTATTAATGCTCTTATAATTTTAGATCACTGCCTTATAATCATACAATATCTAGAATCTAACAACTTTAGAAAAGGGCCCTTTAGATTTAAAAATTTCTTAGTGGAAGAAGCAGGCTTTAAGGTGGAAATCACCAAGTTAATGTAATAGGAAATTAAAGGAACCAAAATGTACATATGTGTAAAGAAACTAGACCTCATTATACAGAAAATAAAGAAATTTAATGCCAGAAGCAACACTAAAGAAAACATGGAGATTGCAAAAACCAAACTGATACACACACAAACCTCACTAAACACAAATCCTGAAGATCCTCTAATCAATGTAGAAGAGGAGAGGGTATAGAAAGAGCATAACAGAGCTTTAAAGATTCATAATTCCCAATTGAAACAAAGATATAGTATCAACTAGCTCACGAATAAGGACAGAAACATAATTTTTCACAACTTTGTAAAAGCTAGATCTATGACCATAAGATTTTTTTCCTCATTAAAGATGATGGATCAAGAATTTTCTTACAACAAGAGCTAAAAAAAAACCTTCCATTACTTCTATAGCTCATTGAGACAACAAACCACTACTTGGTCTATCCTCTGCCTACTCAAGTCCTTCACTAATAATTATTAACTTTGTTTAATGGCTACTTTTCACTACAAGAAAATAAGGCATTTTGTGATGTTTTTAAAACGTCATAGCATGTCCAAAAATGTCGCAGAATGTATTGTGTGACGTTTTAAAAAATTGTCACGAAAAACGTCACGGAATGTGATGTAGGCAAAAAGTTTCCGCGACGGTTTATGTAAAACGTTACGTAAAACATTGACATTCTACGATGTTTATAAAAATGTCACTACAATGTTTAAAAAACGTCGTGGATTGTCTAACATTCTGCGACGCTTTTAAAACGTCGCAGAATGTGAAGGAATCCGTGATGTTTTTTTGAAAACGTCGCGGAATGTATTTCGCAACGTTTTTAGAAACGTCATAGAATGTCTTCTGCGACATTTTTATTATTATTTGTATTATTTTTCCATTTTTTCAAAAATCATATTAATTTAATAATTTTTTAATTGTAATAATTATTTTTTAAAATACAATTTTTAAAATCTTATTTGTTTAATAACTATTCAATATTATTTATGAATTTTATTTATTTAATAATTCTTCAATTTTTTTACTATATCATTAATTTTAAACATTCCATTATTATTTTTTTCCACTTTTTGAAAATCATTTTAATTTAATAATTTTTTAAATTTAATAATTATTTTTAAAATACAAATTTTTTTATATTTTAGTGCTATTGTTATTTTTCTTTGAATAGAACAAAGGAAAAAAGGCAAAAATAAATAAATAAATTTAAAAAACAAGAAGTAGTATATTTACTTTTTAAAAAAAATAGGAGAATATTTAATTAAAAGACCGAACGACATACAAATCAAATTCTATATAACTGTATTGCCAAAGTTGTCTTCATTCTAAGAATAGATCATTCTTCTTCCGTTGGCCAATTCGACTAATCCGAAACTCAATACAAACAGTAATGCCATTAGGACGCTTTGCTTTCAGAAGGTGCTAACGAAACATCAAGAATGTTGTGATGAGCATTAGTGATCACACTGCTAGGCCTAAATGCACAAAGGGGGAAAAAAACACAAAATGGTTACTTTTAATTCTTTATTGCCGAAGTATTAAGGCTGAGGGAGAGAAGAATAAGAATATGGAAATACTGTATGCATTGCTGATCATATCGGTGTCATTAAATCTAAGAAAGTTATGGGTTATGGGCCTCATGCGGATGATCTGGGCCCTTGTAAACTTTAAGGTGGTTGAACAATGCCCTGTCGAGCTGCAAGAAACAAATATCAAGCGCATATCAGCTAAGCGTTCATTTCCAAATAAATAAACAAAACATTGAAGGGGAAATCTCAAGAAAGGAATTTACATGCCTTCTTCTATTTTCTGTTTCTCTTTTTATCCTTTTTCACAGCAATCCAACAACACAACTTAGATGCAACCTGTTCTCCAAGCCTCTTAAATGATGACCCAGTAGCATACACCTGCCACGAGGAGGAGGAAGTTCTTAAGCACATGAGCATATAAAAGTAGTTGAATTCCTCAAATCAAGCAAAGAAACGTTTG
>JANZLF010000005.1:40309560-40320531 GCA_026546835.1 Erythroxylum foetidum | reverse complement strand
ATCACTGGCTCCCCTCTGCTCAGCATCAGGTTCCCATCAGGCCCCAGGTTCCCGAGTAGCTCCAACTCCCACACTGCTGCTGGAAGCGAGACGTCCGTAATTGATCCGATCAAGGAGCTTCGTCCAGGGGGCTAGAGGGTCATCAATAGGAACATGCCTATTTCTCCTCTTTATGGTGACTCGAACTCTAAGACCTCCTTGTTAAGGGAGAGTCTTAAGTGAAGAAGTTGGACCATTTTGTTATGTTATTAAATGAGGTAGACATTTGTGAGCTTGATGTTGTCCCAGAAAGTGAAGGAAATGTTACAGCTTTTTTATGCTGCATCAAAGTGTGCTTTGCTTTTTAATTATTGAACATGCAAAATCAATAACTAAAATAAAAACCATAAACAAAGGGAAAAATAAAAGGTGGGTGAGTGAAAAAGGACGAGAGATTGATGGCGGGATTGGCGTTGTTAATTCTAGGTTGCTTGCTCGGACAGATAGACTAGTAGACAAGACCGTGATAAAGCTGTATGTTGGGTTCATAAGTTTATTAAAGTAATTGAATTATTTGGTCGTTGAAGACATGGCTGGCTCAGCAACGTCAAGAAGTTTCTGAACCAAAAACAACTCCAATCCCACCAATTTCTAAGCTTTAGTTGTCTTGACATAGCTTCTTTTATATGTTTCATACCGAGCATGTGACAGTTTCCAAAAGCAAAGGTTATGGAAACCTCCTTACTTTTCGTTCCAGGCGGTCATTAAATACAGTCATAGGTGGAAGACATTGGTTTGTTAAATTAAAATGATTATTTCATACTAAAAAACCTTATTGCATATGACTCCCATTTTGTCATTAAGTTACGAGTATTAATAATTGTACTTAATCTTTTCTTTGCATTTTATTAAAAGGGATAAAAAAGGAGTAATCTTACCGATTGCTTGAAGATATACCGCCAATATTTAAAAGGAAATATTGAATTAAATTGATTATTTGATTTTGTTTATTAAGTAATTTATTTAAAATAGATTTTTATGAATTATTATGTATTTATAAGAGTTCATTTGATACATACTAAAAATGTAATTATCAATTTTTAATTACAAAAATCTAGTTGTAATTTTTATTTAATTAACTCATTTTATTAAAAAAGGAATGAAAGATTTTACATGTCAAAATCAAATCTAATTTTTATCTAATTAAACGGAGAAGATCCTCCTGCTTCAAGTTTGACTTTTTACAATTTATCATAATATAACAAACAATAAGTATTTTTGGTTTTAATAAATAACTTAACAAACCGAACCTATGTTCGAAATAGACTTAAAAACTCACTTCTCAAGAATGAAAAAGGTAAGGATGGGCATTGTCAGTAACAGTTTTTGTCCGAAGTAACTCAAAGCTTCGTCCTTTTGAGTTGTTCAAGATGGGAGATGATGTTTTAACATTCCAAAAGAATGTCAACTTGGACTAATTTAGGCGACAAGGCAATCTTTTTAAACTTTGGATTCCTAGTTGTTTGACAGGGTTTCCTTTTTGTGTGAGATTGAGAAGTTTCACTAAGCCGTTCGTCTGAAAAAACACTGCCTTTAATTTTCCGCTTCATCTTGCTCGTCATCAATCAATTCATCAATTAGTATTGAGAGTTGACCAGAAAAGCATGAACGAATTTTCCATAATAATTGTCATAAGTTTGTCCGTTGAGGTCTTCAATCCTCTATCTAAAGGTGGTATACAAAATAAGAGCGTGCTTGATTCACATAAACCAATCGTAATAGGAATGAGAATCAATATAACGAGTGTTATTAAAATTAACTAGATCAGAGCAGGTTTATAGTTAAATAGAATTGAAAGAATAGTAATAAGTACACAGATTTCACGTAAAAAATTTTCAAATTAGGGTAAAAACTACGGACAAAGATAGAAGAACTTTACTACAAGAAAAAACTAGAAAATTACAAGAAAAAACTATACCAAAAAATATACAGAATATTTTTTTTGTCTCTCTTTCTCTTTCTTTTCTCTCTCACCTCACTTCTCTCTTCTCTTCTCAGCTTGCTGTGCAATTCTTCATGCTACTTCAACCTTTTTATAGGCAGGAGTGCCTTTGGCTGTGTTAGGCATGGTAGTACCAACCAACAATTATTAACAATCACAATTGTTGACAATTTTCACACTTGAAAATTTGATTGATAATTAATCATATCTTTACACCATTCTTTGCAAGATGCAAAGTGCTTTGACTGTCACAATACAGAGTAATATTCTCTTGTTTATTCCCACGTTCTTCCAACCACATCTTTAACCATATTGCTTCTTTACTAGCTTGTGTAGCTGCTACATGTTCTGCTTCTGTTGTTGACGTAGCTACAACTAAATACAGTTTTGAAACTCATCTTACAGCTCCTTTAGCTAATGTAAACACGTATCATGTAGTGGATTTACTTTTATCAAGATCACCTGCATAATCAGCATCAACGTATCCTTTGACAGTAAAATATGATCCTCCATAACATAATGCAATATTTGAAGTTCCTTTGATATATCTGAGCACCCTCTTAATAGTAACTCCAATGCTCTCGACCAGGATTCGCCATATATCTACTAACTACTCTCACTACATGTGCAATGTCTGGTCTTGTACAAATTATAGCGAACATGAGGCTCCCCATTGCTAATGTATACAGTACTCGAGACATCTCCATTCTCTCTTCTTCATTGTTAGAACTCATAAATGAGGATAACTTGAAATTAATAGGAAGAAGGGTATAAATTGACTTACAATCTTGCATGTTGAATCACCGTAAGATCTTCAAATAATTCTTTTGAGAAAGCCAAATCTTCCTATTATTTTTATCTAGGTGAATTTGCATCCCTAGAATCTTATTTGCTGATCCCAAGTCCTTCATTTCAAATTCCCTAGCTAATTGTGCCTTCAATTCTTTGATACGATCATTATTGGGGCCTGCTACCAACATGTCATCTACATACAATAGCAAGACTATAAAATCATCTTTCTCAAACCTCTTGAAATATGCACAAGGGTCTGCATTCAGTCTGCTATATCCAAGGCTCATGATGAAAGAATCAAATCTCTTATACCAACACCTCGGCACCTGTTTTAAACCATATAGAGATTTGGTCAACCTGCAAACCAAGTTCTCTTCCCCCTTTTTCTTCAAAACCTTCTGATTGGAGAATATAAATTTCTTCTTCAAGATCTCTATGAAGAAATGTAGTTTTCACATCTAACTGCTCAAGATGCAAGTCAAACATAGCACACATTGTCAAAACTACTTGAACTGTAGTGAGTTGAACCACATGTGAAAATATTTCGTTAAAATCAATGCCTTTTTTTAGCATATCCTTTTACCACCAATCTAGCACGATATCGCTCTACTTGTTCGTCACCACTCCGCTTAATCTTGTAACTCATTTATTGCCAATAGACTTTCTTCCTTGCGGTAGAGATACCAAATCCTATGTCTTATTCTTATGCAGAGCTTTAATTTCTTCCTACGTTGCTGTCATCCACTGAGATGCATATGAACTATTCATTGCTTTTTAAAGAGTTGATGGCTCTCCAACCTCAGTTAAAAGAAAGTATGCAATATTGCTCTCCATAATATAATCTGAGTGCCAGCTTGATGCTCTTCTTATACTAGTTGGTCTTCGAGTATTTGGAACATCATATTCAACTAGTTCTTGCTCCTCGTGATCTGGTGTAGCTTCAGAAGAATCATTTTGATCAACTTCCATATCCACTTGTATTGTTGTAGTTTTTGGATTCTCTTGTACAGTGCCAACATTTTCTGCTTGTTCTTGTTCCTTATCTTCTATGAAAATAACATCCCTGCTGATAACAATCTTATGAGCAGTGAGATCTCACAAACGATACCCCTTCACACCTTCATCATACCCTAAGAAAATGCATCTTATGAATTTTGGATTCAACTTTGTAGTTTCTTGGACATTGAACATCATGTAGGCCAGACTTCCAAATATATGGAGATTGGAATAATCCACTTGCTTACCAATCCACATCTCCATCGGTGTCTTCAACTCAATTGTAGTTGATGGAGCTCGATTAACCACTTAATAGGCAGTATTGAATGCTTCTGCCTAGAATTTCTTATTTAAGCTTGTAGTTGTTAACATCGCTTTGGTTCTTTTCAACAGAGTTCTATTCATCTGCTCTGCTACTCCATTTTTTTTAGGAGTGTATATTATAGTGAATTGCTTTTTGATGCCTTCTTGCTTGCAGAATTCATCAAATTCTTTCCCAGTATATTTGTCTCCATTATCTAAACTCAAAAGCTTGATCTTCTTACCAGATTCGAGTTCCACCCATGCTTTATAAAATTTGAAAGTTGGAAACACATTTGCCTTCTTCTTGATAGGAAACACCCAATATCTCGAAAAATCATCAATGAATGATACAAAGAAATTTGCTTCTCTTAGGGAAGTAACTGGTGCTTGGCATACATCAGAGTGAATCAATTCTAGAATTTCTTTGCTTCTGAACTTTGATGTGTTGAACTTCAATCGATATTGCTTACTCATAATGCAATGCTCACAGAAGGGTAGTGATACCTTTGGGAGACCTAGAAATAGATTCTTCTCTGCAAGTATCTTCATTTCTTGTTCTAACATATATCTAAGTTTTTATGCCACATCATTGCAGATTTGTAGTCTGAACTAGTCACTATAATGGATGTCTGTCCTTCTTGCAAAGTTACTCCCTTCAGCATGTACAGATTTGCAATAATCTTCTCTGCTTTCATAAATACTAGCGCTCCTTTAATCAACTTCATGGTCCTGTTTTGAATATCAAATTTGAAATTGAGATCATCCAGTTGTCCTATAGACAACAAATTCTTCTTCAGGTCCTCCACATTTCACACTTTTTCAATAGTCTAAGTCGTCCCATCATACATTTTTAGCTTAATGGTGATGATACCAATGATCTTTAGAGCTTGATCATTATAGTTGTACACAAATCCCTCAGAGACAAATTCATATTGATGGAACCATTCTCTTCAAGAGCTCATATAAAAAAGAGCTGCTGAATCGAGAAGCCATACATTAACAAATCTTCTCTTACCTCCAATAGTCATTGCTGCTTCACAGACCATTGCACCTCCATCATCTGGAGTATTTTCTGCATTTCCTTAAAGAATAGAATCTTTTATTTAGGTTCCAATAATCCTTCTTCAAGTGGCCTTTCTTGCCACAATTGTAGCACTTGAATCTCTTCTTACTCATGGATTTTGATCCACTAATTATGACTCCCACTTGGGCCATGTTTCATTGATCTTCCTCTTGTCACTGCCAAAGCCTCCACTTGTTGTAAATTTGCTAGCCTGTCTTCCTTACTTTTGTGCTGACTCTCTTTTTCTAGAACAACATCTGCAATATTGTCAAAGACTAGAGTGTCTGTGCTGTTTGTTAAATTGATAACGAGTTAATCATACGAATTTGATAGACTTTAGAGTAGAAGTTTCGCGTGTTCACTTATCTCTATTGTGTGTCCCAATGATGTGAGTTGGGAAAAAAAGTATTTAAAATATTTAAGTGCTTTAAGTGGATTCTGCCATACGTAAAGTGTATATTTTCCTCTTCAAAATTTTTTTGTTGTGAAGTGATTTGGCCTTGTACAGTTTTGTGAGATAATCCCATATTTCCTTCACAATCTTCTTTTCCTCTATGCTGGATAATACTCCATCAGCTAAAGCTAGGTGAAGATTAGGTACAACATTCTCGTCCATCTCTTTCCATTTTTTATTTGTGATTCTAGCTGGCTGTTCACTAATGGCTGCTAAAAAATTATCTTTCCTCAAGATTGCCTTTACCTTCAACTTCCATAATGAGAAATTACTCCCATTGAACTTTTCAATCTCAAATTTTGCTGCCATTGCTTCTATTACGAAAAGAATTTAGCTCTCACTATTTCGTATGAATAGTACCCGTATGAATGAATAGTACCTTAAATAGTACCGTATACGTGAATATTACTATATACTTGAATTACAGCAACTGCACAGTTTAATGAAAAAAATGAATGAACAATTGTCACCTTTTGGTTACTATTCACTAACTTTCACTGTGCTCACCGGAACTTCGAATAGATTATGCCAAAAAATTCATCGTAATTTTCTCACCTTAATCTGATACCACTTGTTGTGAAAATTGATCGAATTAGAATATGTTCGCAACTAAATATGATTGAAAGAATAGTAATAAAAACACAAATTTTATGTAAAAAAACTTCCAAATTAGGGTAAAAACCTCTAGCAAGGATAGAAAAATTTTACGACTGGAAAAAAAACAGGAGAATTACAAGAAAAAACTAAACCAAAAAATACACAGAATATTTTTTGTCTCTCTTTTTCTTTCTTTTCTCTCTCACCTCACTTCTCTCTTCTCTTCTTTGCTTGCTGTGCCTTTGGTTGTGTTAGGCATGGTAGGCACCGAATTTGGTGCCTACCAGCCAACAATTGTTGACAGTGAGAAATGAAAATAGATATAATCGTTATAATTATGGTGGTTTGGTTAGGACGAAAGAATGATTACCATTATTATTACTGTTACCATTGATATTAATTGATTTGTTAAAAATATTGAGAAATAAAAATTTGTAAAAAATTTGTTTTACATCAAAATTTAATATATTTTAATTAATTATATTTAATTTATACACCCCATTTATGATGATATAATGTTTAAAATCAAGTACCAATAGTTCTCGAAGAAAAAAATGTTCTAGCATTTATTTGCATTAACAAATCATCAGCCAAATAATATCTTCAAAATATAGTTTGATCTAAATATTGTTTTGCCAAAAAAATTGTTTAAATTAAATTTTAATATATTTTAATTAATTATTGTTAAAAAAAGAAAATAGATAATTAATTAATTATATTTTAATTATATTTAATTACTAAAAAGAGGAAAAAATGTCACGGGCCTGACACGTGATACTTGTGCGTAATACTGGAATGACTTTCATTCCTCTCGCAATCTCGAGTATAAAGTAATGTCCCAAACTTGAATATAAAAACATTGTTCATTTAATGATAATATATTATCAAACAACTGATTTCATTCTTTATTTATTGATATCTTTCCAAATCTATTAACCAAGTACTCTATAAATTTTAAAATCAACTACATAAAAATCAGAAATTTTCACTTCATCACAACCACAAAAGTGTATGATTTTTTTTTCTTTCAGGACAATTGTTAGCGCCTTAATATATAAAAGAATCCAAGTGAGATTGTCTTGGAAAAAAAAGTAGATGTATAACTTAGTTATAAGTTTAGTACTTGGAAAACTTTTGTACCAACAATCCAAGTCCAATCAGAGTATCAGACCATATATTAGAAAAAGTTTGGCTTGAGATCCTCTGTACCGAATAACTCAGTGCCCTCTGTCCCCCTTCCATCCAAGCCCTTCATTGACTTTACATGAAGGGCTTGGATGGGAGGGGGACAGAGGGCACTGGGTTATCCGGTACAGAAGAATAGGTTCCAAAAAGTTTTTCTCGATGAACATAAAAAGTCCACATTAAGTACCCTCAGTCCTGCCCAGTCGATTTTTCTTTCTCATGCAATAATCAAATGTTTCTACATAAAAGAGAAATTATTCATGTCCACGTTTAAAATAAAGCTAAGAGTGTGGAGACATGTCACGTTTAGAGCATGAGTGCAAAATCTTTAGTCATCTCAATTAGATCGAGGAGTGTCGGAAGTTAGTTTGTGTTAAATCGCTATTTTCGACTTGCTGATAATACCACTGCCAACTGTGAAAGTGGGTAGATATAACAACATGCTCGTCTCATAGGTCAGAATCTATACAATTCAATAAGGCAGGAACAAACTCACGTTGCAGAAAAGCTTTCAAGTTCAATTGCACATTTTTCATGAATAGATCCCCTAAATTTTGCGACATTTTCTTCCAATTCGTTTGTATGACAAATATCAGTCGCATGTTCTCTTTGACCTGACTCTGGCTTGAGACCTAGGATATCGCAGGGTGATTGTCGAGGTGGACTCTTCCAAGGTCCTTAAGCTTCTATCCAGCCCTCATCTAGTGCTAATTGAGTTTACCGTTTTGTTGACAGATATCTGGGAGCTTTTCCAGTGACACTGAGAGGTTCGCCTTCAGCATTTTGTCCGCGAAAGAAACCAGAGTGCCGACCACTTGGCGACATTTGCACAAGTCTTAAGCCCCGGCCTGCATATCCTTTAGGAGCCACCTTTAGGCGTCCAAGAGCTGATCTCTCGAGATGCCCACGGGATGTTGTTTGCTTGAGCTTTGAGTTAATTTCATTTTTTTCGCCCTTTGTATTAAAAAAAAAAAAGTGAAACTGAGCTATAGTCCTATGTTCCTATGCCTCAAGCACTGCACCTTTAGACATATGAAAAAAGCCCCGTACTCCAAAAAGCCAATGAGAATTGCACCTCCAGGGTCGAATTGTCAATGTTTGAGCACACGACTTTTCTTTCATTAAACACAACCTAGGCCAAAGACAATCAGTGAAGCAAACTGAACTGTTGACACAACTTAGTTGCACATGAACGGTTTCCGACTCTTGGCAACATTAAACAATTCCTTGTCATTACATGGAATGAAGCATTGCAAAGAGGGTGCCATCATGTGAATAAATGCAGACCTATATCCATTATCAGCCATCTTCGCTCTAAATTTGTTCAGACTACTGAAGCCGCAATGGCTTCGCGTTACTGGTGTAGCATCCTCAACATTGTCAAGTTGAAAAGAATTGTTAAAATCAGGTGGAAATTAGCTAGAGCTGGTGAGAAGAAACTGCCTCTGGACGTCCCTCCTGGTCACTTGGCTGTCGAAGTAGGAGGAGCTGGGAAGAGGTTTGTTGTAAAAGCAGATTACCTGAACCACCCAATTTTTAAGCAGATGCTGGACCAGGCATATGAAGAGTATGGTTATAGCAGAAATGGTCCCTTGACCATACCATGTGATGAGTTCTTTTTCCAAGACATAATACATTTGCTTGGGGGACGTAAAAAAGTGAGTTCGACTTCGACCCCTTGTCGAGTACCAGAAGAAAAGCTGGGATCAAAGCTATGGAAGGACTCCACACCACTTCTTAAAGACATAGCCAGGAGATCTACATGTTAGCGCAACACCAGGAGCGGAGATACATACCCTTGTTTGTCTTCCAAAGTCCACCTCGGTATATTTTGTTTGTCTATGGTTCGTCAAATTAAGAATGTCAATAGGTCGAACTTGTTCAGTGGCTCGACGGGTTGGGATTTTGGAAGTAATTAAAAAGAGGATGTTTTTTTTTTTTTGAGGGATTCAGTTGTCATTAAATTTTCGCGATAAAATTTATAAAACTATAGTAATTGTTTAATCTAAATTTTGTAATTGTAAATAAATTCCTAATTTAAGACAGACATTAAATCTAATTTTTCCATAAACTAAATTTTCATTTATGATTCTGATTACTTTGCCTTTTAAATTAGTAATTTTTTTCATCAATTATAGTCATTCTTATAGGAGAATCTATTCCTTCTTGAAAGGTAGATTTTAACAAAATTTGAATTGTAAAAAGATGTATATATCTAATTTTATGTCTTTTTTCTTAAGAAATATTTTGTATCTGTTTATAAATTTGATCTTAGTCCACTACAAGAAAAATATTGAATTGCGACAGAATATTACCGACGGTATGAAAACTGTCATAATTACCAACCGAAAATGCATAACCGTCGGGGAAGATGATTGTGGAGAAAAGGCATTGCGACGGTCCAATATTCTGTCCCTGAATCTCGCGGAGGAAATTTACCGACAGACTATTCGGTCGGTAAAGTGGTTGGTAAAAATGTCGGATTTACGTCCTTCATTAAAACCAAAACGACGCCGTTTTGAAAAACGAATAAACCTTCTTCTTCCTCCTTTCTTCCTCTCCAGCGCGCAGACTTACCTTCGTTCTTCCTTCTCCCTTCTCCTTTCCACGGTTCTCCTCCAACCTTCTCCTCCATCGCCGCCGATCGCCGCTGCGTGTCGCCCAGTCGTCTCCTCCAACGCCGCCGGTCTTCGAAAGGTAAGTCCCTTCTCCTCCCTCTTTCTCCGATAGATGTGCATGTATAATTTGAACTTCAACTATATATATAATGACTTAGCTTGAATTATGTTTTGTAAAATAAAATCATCTTAATCACATCTAACTCAAGACTATGCTACTAATCCGAAAGCTACGTTTGGTCCAGAAATTAAAGCCATTAAATACGGTGAAATTTGTATAAAATAATTTCTGAATAGATAGTAATTAAATTATTAAATATATAATGATTCATAAATTATGCCTTTTATATGAATTGTTTACTAAATTAATAATTTAGAGTCACATGATAAAATCTATTTTAAGTAATATTTACAAATTATCGTGTATTCCTTTTTTAAATTGAGATGATTTATAATCTTCTTATTAAAATTTTAATTTTTAATCTGTTAAATTAAATATTAAATATTGAGATGATTTACATTTGTTTCTATGTAGTATTTACCTCCTAGTTATTTAATTAAGACAGCTAATTAAGTCATTTGCATAAGGCATAAAAGCAAGAAAATGTTCAAAGAGATACATGATAATGCTCTTGATAGTCATAATAGCCAATTGATACAAAGACCAACATAAAGGAAAAAAAGAAAAGAAAAATACACTAACTTTATTATGCCTAGCTATTTTTGTATATGATGCACATTGAGACTAGTCGTTTGTGTATATGGAGCTTATTTTGGCAAGCAATTATTTTTGTTATGTATGATGTTTATTATAGCTATCTATTTTTGTATATAGAGCTTATTTTTTATTAAGATAATAAATAAAAATATATATATACATCTATATATGTATGTATGTATGTATATATTATTTAGATTTTTGTTGAGTTTTCATCTTATCATTAGAAGTTCCATTGATCAAGTTTAAAATTTAATGTTAAAG
>JANZLF010000005.1:40253877-40265985 GCA_026546835.1 Erythroxylum foetidum | reverse complement strand
TAGCCACTCCAAAACATTTCCAATTCATATTTTCAGACCCAATATTCCCAAATTCTCAATAAATCATATTCAAATCAAATTTTCTCACACATACACAATCTCTATCGGTATCACAATCAAATGCCGGAAAAACGTTATGAATGCATGTACCTATCAGTGCATGTGCTAAATGACTCAGTACTCTACAATCAGAGGCCAAATAAATGTTCACATCAGAAATATGAAATGCAAATTACTAGCCTGACCGAATTTACCCATATACCCTTCCCATTAGGGTCGGGATGTTACAAAGAATCACTTCATTTAACTTTGAAATTTACAACTTTGAAGAAGACCTTGAGGTCAGATTTTTATCACTTGAAGGGTCAAACTGAATCAAACGATAGGATTTGACGAAGTTGAAGGAAAAAGCAGACGAATGGAAAAAGGCAGAAGAATTGGGAAAAGTTCCATAACTTTCCCTACGGATAACGTATTAAAATGTTCTTTATATGATTCAAAAGAAGACTTCAAGATCTACAACTTTCATGAAGACCTTGAAGACAGATTCTATCTTCTGAAGGATCGAAAATGGAACAGAAGATATACGATGAACAGTAACTCGGAAGACAGAAAAACACAGACGAAGCGAAAACAGAAGAAGCGAAAGGTAGAAACTCAGAAAAAGCAAAAGGCAAACGAAACAAAACTCAGAAGAAGCAAATGTCAGAAGAAGCAAAACTAAAAAGAAGCAAAAAGGCAGAAGAAGACGCGTCAACAAAAGACAGAAGAAGGCACGTCAGCAAAACACAGAAGAAGACGTGTCAGCAAAACACAGAAGAAAATGCGTCAGCAAAAGATAGAAGAAGTAAAACCCAGAAGGAACAAAACCCAGAAGAAGACACATTAATAAAATACAGAAGAAGACGCCTCAGCAAAACATAGAAGAAGATGTGTCAGTAAAACACAGAACATAAAAAGGCAGACGATACAAAAGACAGAAGATAAAAAAAGGCAGACGATACAAAATTCAGAAGATAAAAAAGGCAGACGATACAAAAGGTAGAAGATAAAAAAAGTAGACGATACAAAAGGCAGAAGATACAAAAGGCAGACGATACAAAATACAGAAGGAACAAAACATAGAAGAAATTCATAAACAGTAATACAAAAGAAGTGAAACTAAGAAGAAACAAAACACAGACGATACAAAACACAGAAGAAGATGATGTCATCAATGACGTCGTCACAGAAGAAGTGAAAAGGCAAAAGATACAACTTCTCTCTTGCACATATTCCCTTATAAGGACCATAGCTTTCAGCTTAGAATTCCCAAAAATTCCATAATATATGTCGTTGGAAAGCTAAAAGAAAGACCTACAACTTCTAAGAATACAACTTTCTCTAATATAGCCTAAATCGATCCAGAATTGCCCTCAAATACAGAACATGAATTTACATTCATCCACTGTACTATACTCAATTCTCAAATTCATGACAAATTTGGAGATTCTTAAAGACGGAATTTAAATTTGACGTCTTCATAAGAAAATGTAGCCATATGCTTCTAGTTTAATCCAAATAAAAAATCATCTCGTTTGGATAACTAGAGAAGAAGTTGTCGTTAGAGGACTGAAACATTCTCCATAAACATTTTTCAGATCAACCGTCCACTATGTTTCACAATCTTTCCTTAACACAAATCATACTAAGATCACCTTTTTCTACTTCATTTACTCCTCATTCTCAACTCCATCTCAAATCAATAGCATCCAAAGAAAATATATATAGTCCATGATTAATCATGAACATTAACAACAGAACATACACATATGTACATCTCTTTCATCAGCGTACTACACAAATGCAACTTCATTTTCGACTTTCATTCTACTTCTAACTTTCACCTTAATTCTTCTCACTTCAAAATCTTTTATCCACCAGAAGCACCAAAGAAAAACTTAGACATATCCACATTTCTCATTCACTACTTTACTCTTATCTATCATTCTGATTCAAGAATCTTCATTCATTTGTTCTTTCTCTTAACTACTTGACAAAGTTTTTCCTTCAAATAGTTTTAATTTCTATGAAACATTCAGGGTCCAACAATTTTAGTACTATCTTAATTTTTTCTTCTCCTATAAAACCATTTCTTGCCTTAGACTTTTGATTTATGACTTGTGAGCTTGTTGTGGATGTGTTGTATAGCTTATGGATGCTCTTTTACTGGAATATGATAAAAAGTTGAGTTAGAATGATCACATTGATTGCAGGCACAAAGTTAGGATAATTAATTATTTAGAACAAGCAACTCTAATACCTTTTCTTTCTTAATGTTAGCACTTATTTGTATCATTTTTTATTTCATGTTTTCATCTATGTTAGAAAGTGTAATACTAATTAGTTGTAAATTTTCAATTACACAACATTGTGTTTCTTTTCCTTGACTAGCTGTAGCACCCCACTCCCGCAAGACCCGAACCCGACATCGATGGTGATATCCGAGTCCGTGTCCTGTGAGGTTGGCGTATTACATCATTCAGTCAAAACACAGTATTAACTTTTTGTTTTCTTTCTCAAACACATCTACATTAGTATTTATATGGAAATAATATACATGAACAATTTAATGGCCTCAGGGCCCTTTTCATAAACTCCATTTATGTCAGTCCTTGAATTTACAATTTGACCTAATCATTCATACAAAAATTTAGAAAAATAAAATACACTAATGTAGGCTAATGCCGATGCGAACTGATCCCGACCTCTATCAATCACTTGAATGCTGTAAGTATACTCCTGTTGACCTAACGGGGTATTCTTCTTATCATAAAAAATAGATACAATTTTGGGTGAGTTTGCGAACTCAATGAGAAACCATCATCGATGGTTCACTCAATTCATACATTACGCAAATAGCGTACAGATTAATACAATAGCACATTCAGAATATCATATAGCAATTTCAGATTATCTCGCAATATTATATTCAGAAAGATTTCAAAGTAGCAACACATAGGTACAAGGCATGTTGCCTCTTTCCCAATACAAAAGTCAATCCAATGCATACATCCATGAATACATGAAATTTTCCATTATTTCAGTATTGTGACTGAGCGCCTGCACTGTCCCAATCCGGGCACATTAATTAGTGAGCCTGAGGCTCTAAACTGTCCCAAAATGGGCGCATTAAACATTGAGCGTATAGCTCTGAACTGTCTCTTTTCGGGCTCATTAAGCATTAAACGCATCTTAGGGGTAGGAGAGCCCTCTGGGTATGCACTACTTACCACGCGTTTTAGGGATATGAGAGCTCTTTGGGTATGCATTATTCCCTTTTCAAGCACAAGGCTCTTTTTCAATAGTCGAGCTTGTAGCTCTCGATGGCAGCTCCAGTCACAACGGTTATTCATCAATCATTCATGGAATTCATTTATCACAATGCAATCAGATCCAATTTATCACAAACAGTCATATCATTCTCAATTACACATTACCACACATTCACAGTTTATCACATTGAAGAATAAACATTTCACATTCACAAACAGTTTACACTTCAATATCAAAACATTCCATCCCTTGGACCTTCGGTCCGATCTTTCAAACATAATCATTCACTTATATCCATCATTATTCTCCACAAAAATTTCAAGTACAGAACATTTAACAATCAAATATTGAGGAACCAACTAGGTCACTCACCTGTAACTTCCGAGCTACTGCCTGGAATTCCCAGCAATATTCGTGGAATGTCGTTCTAACGGTGCCTCTATAACAGTCAAATAATTACCCATTACTAAATACACAATCAGAATAATTCAATGATGCACATGTCGTAAATAAAAGATGTACGATGCATGTTCGTGAATTCCCGGTGCTACTTCCCAAGCTCCATTTTCTTTTGCCTCGAAATCAACTTTTCATTCTATAAACACTATAACATTTAGAAAATACCCTTAAATTCTCAAGAAAGACCTCAAAGCCAAAATTACTATTCATTTGATCAAATTTACCCATTATACTAAGTTTCTAAAACCCCAAAAGCGTTGAATGTGTTGGAACCCCTCCCTGGTTTGGCTCAATGGTAAGAGGAGTGCTTGTAAAAGAAACAAAACCTTGAGGTTGGGTGTTCGATTCCCACCAAAGAGGACAATACTGATTTGTGTTGGATTCCGCGGTATAACCCGCAAACACACACTGGGTGGGAAATGCTAGCCCAGGTGTGGGGTCCAATAGAATGTATGTCAGAAGTCTCAAAATTATCCTCCAATTATCACGAAACAACCCTTAGGTTGAAATAGAAACCTATCCTCAACTTTCATTCAATATTTGAGATCTTACTAAATTGAATTCAAACTTTCTTTCTTCACCTCAATTGTAGACCTCTTTCTCTAGTTTATAACGAATCAAAAATCACTTCAATTGGAGGTCTACATCATTAGTTATGACCCAAAAACTAAAATAAATCAGTTCAGAAAAATCAGCCTCGCCGCGGCCAAAGGACGCACGTCGCGACGACACGAGGTCGCTCGCCGTGACGTCTAAACATGCTCGTCGTGACAAGGATTTAACCGCTCGTCACGACGAGGCCCTCACACACGTCGCGGCGAGTAATTAACCGCTCGTCGCGACGTGCGGGTTCCTTTTCGTCTTCTCCGAACTTTTTTTCCACATATTTCACTTCTAAAATCAGCCATAACTCAACACAACTACCCCAATCTTTCTCATTAAACATCATAAATACATTTAACTAACAAATAAACAACATAAAAGCCATTTACTTACCAAATCAAGCTTCCTCTCTTCAAACACCCAAAAACTCTCTAAGCAGTTAACACCTACGGCTCTCTCCCAAAACCACACCAAACTTCGTCATCTTTAGGGTTTAAACTTGGCTTTGCACAAGGAAAAGCAAGCAATAATTGGACAAAAAAAGATCACACAAGGAGGAAGAAAGGAGAATCGATCGAAGGGAGAAGAAGCATGCCCTAGGCGGAGAAAACAAGTTTACAACCAAAGAGATTTTCGCAACTTTCAAAAGGTGAAATTTAAAACCTAAGGCATTTAAAGGTTACTCTCTTAACAATGATTGTAGGGCTCAAGGTATACTATTCTTCTTTTCCTTAAATTCTTTTAAATCTCTTTCTCTTTCTAAAATCATTTCTAGTCAAATTCGTCTCCATATTTCAATGGCTCGACATGTTAAAATTCTTAAAAGCATGTGTCTAAATTTTCCATCACCATTGAACAAATATTCAGTACTATTAAGTCAATCAGTCCGTCACTTGTAAAATTCTCCGGTCCGGACTTTTTCTCCCAAAAATTTTCAGAAAATTTTCAAGGGTCACTAACAACTGAGAAATACTCCTAAAGCATTTCCAATTCAGATTTTCAAACACAATTATCTCATAATTCACAAAACAAATCATATTCAAACAAAAATGCTAGAAAATGTCATGAATGCATGTACCTATATGTGCATGTGCAAAATGTATCATTCCTCTCTATATCGAGAGGCCAAATGAATGAACATATCAAAAATATGAATCAACTGCTAGTCCGTCCCAATTTACCAATTTACCCTTCCCATCGGTGATGGGATGTTACATAAGGCATAGGGGAATAATTTTTTACAACAAAGTGTTACAAAAATACACCATTTTCCTTGTCCTATTGATCATGTAAAGTAGACCCAAAAATCTGTGTTGATAAGAAAGTTGGAATAGCTAATGAGTGTATGAATTTTGACACATTTGGGGTAGAATTGATCTTTGCATCAGTTTATTACAGAAGTACATCTGGGAATAAGTCATTGAATATGCATGTTATATGATACATTTATAAAAATGCATATCCAGTTACATGAACAATGTGGTAACATAAAATTGTATTTGACTATATATAGAAGATCAAGTAGAGTGACCGCTTCTAGTTATTGTCAGAACTTCAAGGCAATAAGCAAAAAGGGAGCAATTGTGAGTAACCTAAGATGGTGGCACCTTAACTTGTTTTTTTTAATTACTGAATTGAATTTGATATTGATGAATGTGTACTAAATTGTGTACTGAATTTTGGACATGAAATGTTTGAGGAGTTTTGAGGCATGATTAAAACATTGGAAGTACTACTTGAATGTGAATGAGATTGACTACATGGTTCTCAACATGAATGTTTCAAGTCGGACTTAGTCCGATGATTATTGTGAACAAGAACATGAAAGCAAATGTAATTTATCAAATGTGATGATTGAAATTGAGGAATACATTTCATTTCAATGCATGAAATATAAAGGCAATTGTGACTAATGTTACTAGTGAAAAAGATCATAAAGCTCAAACATTCGTGATTAGAGCCCAAGACTCAATGTGTATAAGTGATGGACCTCATTTTTGAAGCCCAACTATCATTCCAAATATCATAAAAACGTGAGCGTGCGTATTACCTTAAAGGGTTACTTCAAAGAACCCTCATTAGCCATGATCCTACAACAGTAGTGTGCCCACACTAGTCAAACACCAAAATCACAATTTGACTTCTTCAACACAATTGTAGCTCCATGTATCTAGTTTATTTTGAAAAAAGAATTTTATCAATCGGAGTTCTACAATTCAAGATATAAGGAAAAATACCAAAGTATGTTTGGTAAACAACCAATCCATGCTCTTCCAATCAATTTCCTCACTTTCTCTCCATCAATATTTTGCAAATCAACACCAATGAATATCAATTTCTATGGGGAGATAGAAAAATGTCTTAGGAATCTGTTGCTTTAAGAATCACCTCATTTGGAGGTCGAAAGGTGAAGTTATGGCCAAAAGATTCAAACATGTTTGTGTCCTAAATCATATTGTACCTGTCTTAGCGCAATTCCATAACTTTCAATAAAAATGATGGATTGAGTTCTTTCTTAGATTATTTGAAAGAAGTCTTCTAGATAAAAAAACTTTTGTGAAGGCCACAAAGTGAGATTCTGCCTCTAAATCATAATTTACTGTAGCTGTCCCGTGAATATCTGTTTAACAGACATACATGTCTGCCTAACAGACATAGAGGGGCTTGGGAGTGCTTTGCAGACCCGAGAAGGTCCGTTTAATGGACCTAATGTTCGTTTAATGACATGGACCGGGCTAGGTGTGTTTTTACACCTGAGATGGTCCGTTTAACGGATCTGAAATCCGTCTAATGGATCTTGGTGATCCAAAACTCCTTCTAATGCCTCTCCAAAGGTTCCTACAGCTATTCTAACATCATATTCACTCATAATCTTTCCGAATTCGCTTCTTCTAATGTAATATCACTTCTTAAACATGCAATTACCAAAATGATTTCATGAAAATTCCCAAATATCAACTCAATGGTTCATCACATACCACAAATTCTCATCTTTTCTATAATTGTTTTGTATAAACATCCTATGCTACATCACCACCTATAATGATCATATCTTTTAACTGATATCCAAAAATTTCATACTTTATATCGTTGGAAAGCTAGAAAGATAATCTACAACTTCTAAGAAGACAACTTTGCCTATTTTAGCCTAGATCGATACAGTTTTCCCCCTGAAGTCAGAACACAAATTCTTACCCCTATGAAAAACTTGAAAATTGTGCCATTTTCACTTCCTCTATGCAACATCATTTTATAACCATTTAAATTCCAAATTTTCTTCATCCACTCTTAAATATTAGCTCATTTGACTTGTCACATTTAACTATATCTCATCATTCATAATTCCTATGTGTCTTTTCCATACACATCTCACTGATGTGTATATATATGTATATATATCAACCATTCATGCTCAACATTCATCATCATCATCCATATATCATTCATAATTCATTAACAATAAAATAAGAATTTACAAAAATTTAATGGCATTCTAAGCCACCTTACAATATCGGTATCAAAACCAAATTACGAAAGATACTTGAAGAATTTGACTTTAAAATGTAACTAAAACATTGTGCTTTCTCAAAACTAACTTAAAATAAAAAATAAGCAAATTTGGAGTAACTCCCTTATGCTCTTGATCACTTGATCTCTTAGCTATCATCAGAAGTTGGGATGAAAGGAGGTGAGCTGAAAAGCTCATGGGTAATAATGTTGTAAATGGTAATTAGTGAAAACCATTTAAACTTGAGGGAGTCCATGAAGCAAAATCTCATTGAATCATAAAACACAAAATTTTCAACTTATCAAGCTAATTCACAACTCACATAAGTCAAGCATTCATCAAACCTAGTTTAGAAACCCTAAAAATCAAATAGGTGTATCAATCATCTTCTTTCTCCATTCCTTCCCAACACAAAACCAATTTTTCTGCTTCCTTTTTCAAACCAAACAAGAAGAAAATAGCATGAAGCTTACCTTAACAAGATGATTCTTCTTCTTTTCTTCTTCTTTCCTTCCCTTTCTCTCTTCTTCCACGATCTCTCTCTCATTTCTCTCTTCAATTTCGTTATTCTCTTCTTTCAGCTTCAAGTCACGTTTTTGCTTCTCCTTCTTAAGCAAGACACCACTTCTTATTCCCATTTTGCCCTTAATGATTGTGCAATGACCACTTTGCCCTTCCTTTGATGCCTTATAACCTTAATGCTTAAGTGTTCTTCTCAAAATGTCCTCATACATATATAGTCTTATAAGACTACTTTATTTCAATTGAACCATATGATAAAATCCTACTAACATTAACATAAGAATTAACTTCAAATAAAAATAATTAATCTATCAAGACCTCAAAATTATTTAAATCATGCCTAACTCCTTTAAAAAATCCAGACCTTTTCTTTTTGATCAGGTAATTGAAGGAATTTGATAACACTTATTTATAGAAAATGTTTCTCATTATCTTAAGTTTCTAATAACACAAAAAATGTTCATTTTGGTTTAGAAATATGAAAGTTATACCTCAAACATTTCCAAATGTTCTTATATTGAAATAGTATTCTGTGTTCAACTTCCATCCGAAAAATGATATTTTTAGAAACTGAATTAAAACTCGATTTCTTCAAATAATTTGTATCCCTATCTCTCTAATTTAATCCAAATTAAAAATAATCTCTTTTGGATAACTAGAGAAAAAGCTATGGCTAAAACACCGAAGCATACTCAGTGAATATGTTTTTACTACATTTTTCAGCTTTTAACTTCCAACATTTCACATACAATAGTTCTAACTTCCAAGAAAAGATTGGGGTCCAACACAAAGATTCCTATGTCCCCAATGGATAAGGAACAGTATGAAAGAGCTCGGTATCCATAAAGGATATGGGATAGTGAAAAAGGCACACAGTCATAATAATGAAATAAATGAATTAAGTCTCGTAACATTGCATACACTTATGATCCAAATAAATTGAATGATTGCAATGTTTTGAGAAATTTGTGTATGAAATATATGATATTTGTCAATGTGTATGTTCTGTAAAATTGTACTGAAATGATGAAATGTTTGAATTTTGTTTTTGAAATATGATAAATGTGATCAGGTGTTATGTGATATTACTTGACAAAAATCAAGTTGATGTGAATTACATGATAATATGATTTGTTATGTGTTGTATGAGAAGAGTGAACCACCGAGGATGGTTGCTCTGCTGAGTTCACAAAACTTACCAAAATTACAACATTGATAATTTTAGGGTTCAGATAGAGCGACGACTTAGCTACTAAGACTACATTTTCGTACAATTTATGGCTCAAAGGTCAGTCAACTGTGGACTATACGATTAGTTTTTAGTTTTTGGTATATTTCCTCATTTATGTAGCATACTTTGTAAACTGAACTGAGAGCTTTGATATGTTCACAATGTATACATATGAATGATCGATCTGATGCTACATTGTAAATTATGGATTATGATATGAAATAAGAAAATTTTTGGACTTTAGATAATGTGTTATTTTTTATTTTACTTATGATGACATGTAGTAAAGTGAAGGTGAGATAGTTAACACGACGCTTCTGTAAGGCATATGCATGTGTGATCTTAGGGTGCACATACGTGTGTTAGACGGGAGTGAGGTGTTACATGAGGTGTTTGTAAATGAAGTTGAGAGGCAATTAGATAAAAACGTAAAAATTATAAGATCTAATAGAGGTTATGAGTATTATGGAAAGTCTGATGAATCTGGACAGTGTCTTGGTTCGTTTGCTAAGTTCCTTGAAATTCATAACATATGTGCACAGTATCCTTTGCTAGACACACCGCAATAAAACGATGTAGCAGAAAAGCAAAATAAAATGTTAATGGGTATGGTTAGGAGTATGATGAGTAATTCCTTACCCAAAATTTTGTGGATGTATGCATTTAAAATTGCTATGTATCTGTATAATAAGGTTCCTAGTAACTCATTTCAAGTTATGGGCTGAAAGGAAACCTAGTTTAAGACACCTATATGTTTGGAGTTGTCTAGTAGAAATTCAAAGGGTACAGGTTTTACTGGTCAAACCATAGTTCTAGTATTATTGAAATAGTCAATGCCTAAATTTTAAAGAATGGTGAGATTAGTAAGAGTGCTAAAAATCAAGTTGTAGATATTAAAGAAATAAGGATTGATGTTCCATTACCCATAAATGTTCTTAAACCCACAACTATAACCAATGTTGTTCCTACTTTGGAAGATCAAAATAATCAAGAACAATATTTGGATAATGAAGTAGCACACCATAAAGAACCTAACTTACTACCAGCTTAGGCAAATGAACTAGTTGATATAGCTTTAAATAAACCTATAAGGGTTAAAAGGTCAGTATTTATGATGATTATGTGGTTTATTTGTAAGAGTCAAATTTTGATTATGTTTATTGATAATGATCCTTTTTCGTTTTCACAAGCCATAGGTAGTAATGAGTCTAAAAGATGGATTGATGATATGAAAGAAAAGTTGAAATCAATGCCTCAAAACAATATATGGGATCTTGTTGACTTGCCAAAAGGTTGTAAATGAGTTAGTTATAAGTGGGTCTTTAAGATCAAACAATACTCGAATGGCAATGTTGAAAGATATAAAGTTTGCTAAAGGTTACACTTAGAAGCTGACATTGATTATAAGAAGACTTTTTCACTTGTTTCAAAGAAAGATTCATTAAGAATAATGTTAGCATTAGTGGCTCAATTTGATTTAGAGCTAACATTAGATAGATGTGAAAACAATCTTTCTTGTTGGGGATCTTGAGGAGGAAGTTTATATGAATCAACCTGAAGATTTTTCCAAAAAAGTATGGTGTGTAAATTGAAGATGTCAATATATGGACTTAAACAAGCTTCTTGACAATGATATATTAAGTTAAATAGTACCATACTTCTTTTGGTTTTGAGGAAATCACTATTGATCTTTGTATATTATCATAAGATTAGTGAGAGTAAGTTTATATTTCTAGTTCTATATGTTGATGACATTTTTCTTGCTGTTAATGACTTGGGATTGTTGCATAAGATTAAAGAATTTCTTGCTAAAAATTTTGAAATGAAAGAAATGAGAGAGGCATCCTATGTGATTGGAATTTCTCCGTAAGAGATTAGAAGGTTTATTAGGATTGTCTCAGTAAGCTTATATTGGGAAAATTCTTAAGAAATTTAACATGAAAAGGTTCTCAGGAGGTCTAGTCCCTATTCAAAAGGGAGATAAGTTTAGTCTTATGTAATGTCCAAAGAATGATGTGGAATGTAAGGAAATAGAAACAATTCCATATACTGTAAACGATCTAGAAGGGGGGTTGAATAGATTTTTGAAATTTTTTCGTAAAGTTCTACAAAAATTGTAAGTTAATACACACAAAACAATTAAACAAATTTAAATGTAAAGAGTAGGGAAGAGAGGCAAACACTGTTTTTATAGAGATTTGGTGCTAAGACCTATGTCCTCTACCTAAGCTCCCACTTAGGATTTTGTCAAAATACTTTACTACACACTTTTTAGTTTAGTGTGAACTTTTCAATACAACTTGACTTCCGGCTCAAGCTACGCCACACAACCGATTTGTTTTCCGGCACCAATCATATCTCACAAGTGATTTTCTACTAATCACTCAACTCATAATAATAACAAAAATAAAGGTGAAGTAATAATGCTCAGTACAGATTTAGAACAAGCTAAGAGCAAAATGAGAGCAAA
>JANZLF010000005.1:40239099-40253777 GCA_026546835.1 Erythroxylum foetidum | reverse complement strand
AATGAACGGCTCAGATCCTCTGGCACAGGCTAGGTACAGAGTACCTGGGCCAGAAAATCTGATCTCTCCCCAAAGATACTTCAACTTAGCTGTGTTGTAACTCTCAGATTCTAAATCAAACAAATACAATCTCCCATTTTCCATCAACGCTAGACTCCCTTTAGGTAAACGAGGACTCTAACAAGCAATCAAAATTGAACAACTCTTGCAATATAACCCAGCACAGGCATTTCATCAACCCACTGGTTGATGAACACATATGCACTTGCTCCTAGATACATTTATTTAAACATATTTTTTTCTTTTTCTTTTTCTTTGCTTTTCTTTTCTTGTGCTTTTTTATGTTCTTTATTTTTTTTCTTTTTTTATTTTTAAACATTAAAAGAAACTACATTAACATAAAAATTTCAATTACAAAACATTCCAACATCATAACAAATTCACACATATGGACACCTCCATGCTTAGAATTTTGTACAACCACAAACTTAACAATCACAAATGTTGCACTAGTTTATAGCTTGGGTAGGACATTTGAGTAAGTATAAAGCATGTAATGTGGTTAGTACATAAAGAACGTATGTGATAAAAACATGGCCTCGAATAGAAATTCAACGCGAAATTGGGATATACATGCCATAAAGATCACACATTATCAAAAGACAATAAGACTGATATAGATATTTATGTCTAATAAGGCTCAAAATCTCACCGACTTTGTCTATCACTAGTCACTATTCTTTTAAAAATAATGCACATCAACCAATCACAAGAGCAAAAGTACGTGCCAAAATTACTATGAAATTCTCTAGTCAATTCATTTTCTACTCATGAATAAATAATCCTAGAAGCAATAGAAAACGAGCAAATGTTTCTTTGTTTTCTTTATTCTTTCTCTCATTTTAATTAAAAACTTGAAAACAAGCAAAAATAAACCAACAAAGAAACACAAATGCTTAAAAAATTAAATGAGAAAATTTAAAAGTAAAGAAATTTACTTCCCTTAGGTTGCCTCTCAAGAAGCGCCTTTGTTTAGGGTCGTTGGCTCGATTCCTTATTTTACTCATATGACAAAATTATGATCTTATGATGGCACAAACGATTCGTCAACATGAGGTTCTTCATGATAGGGTCTTGGTTGATAATTGTTCCCATTCAACTCCTTCCCTATCCTTAGACTTTCAATCTCGACTGATTCTATGCACTCAAGAAATATTTCAAACATCTCTTCACCTTTTTCTTCCTCGTTGAGTTTCTTCAATTTGCTATGTAAAGGTGACAATTTAGCTTCAAAAATAATTATGGACTCAGTACTTGCCTTCGAGCTAAATGATATGTCCTTTTTGACTTTGAGCTCCTTCTCAACTTCTTTTTCTTCATAAGCAATTTCTTGAGTACCACACTCAATATTCTTAAGCTCTTCTTCACTCTCTAAGGCTTCAATGTTAATATCCATCAAGTATTCCTCAGGTTGATATGGTTGTGTCTCATTGCTTTGTGATGCTAGGCGGTTGATATCTTCTACCAATTGATCTGCCTGGCTTGTCAAGTTTTGGATTCTAAAACTTATTTCTTGCTGGAATTACAAAGTGTTAGTAATGTACACATTAACTAATTCTTCCAAGGATGTACCTGAGTCTTGATTGGAAGCTTATGATATGTACAAGAATTACTGAGCTTCTTGCAAACTATCATGAAAGTAATTCAGCTTATTATTCAATCCATAACAAAACTTTGGTTGATTAGTCCAAACATTGTTATAGAATTGAGAATAAGAATTAAAGAAAAAATTACTCCCATAATGTAAAATTTAATTTTTAATTTTTTATAAAACGAAACAAAAAATGAAAAGATTACGAAATAACTGAAAAGAAACCAATTACGAACAAATATATACAAAATACCAATTAAAATCAATAACAAAAACTAAACACCGCAGTCCCCGGCAATGGTGCCAAAATTGACAGGCGTGTCATAACAATAACTAAAATAAAATAACTAGACCATTACTGTAATAGTGGTGAGTCTAAGTCGATCCCACAAGGAGTGTTTGGTTAGCTTATGAAATGAAATTAATTGATGTTTAGGTAATGAGGGTTTTGAATTTAATAAGAAAATAAAATAAAAAAAACGTAATGAAAACAAATTAAAGAAAACATGTGAAAAATGATAAAATTGGGGAATTTGGTAGAGATTCTATTCTTTGGTGCAATCTCGACCTGTACACTAATTAAGCATAATTAATTGATTTATTGTTCTTTTATCTTTCTTAGCAATTATCGGTCGTAGATTAACAATAAGCTCTGTTAGTCCTGATTTTTCGTTAGATCTTAGTTAATTATGAAGTGCTCGTTAATTAACCTTAGCAATCAAAAAACATAGAATAAGCTCTCTAATTTTATCCAGACAATTGCCTTATAAATTAGAAAAACAGACTAATTTAGGTAATAATCACACAAGCTCAAATTATTTAATCTATATTATATTATCTCTAATAATTTGGAACCATTAGTTTCTACATATGAATCGAAATTACAACGATTACGTATTGCATTCAATTCTAGCAATGTGTTTTCATGAAAAACGATTCAATAGCGCATTAAAATCATCATCAGTTAAATACCCAATCAATCTATACTTGATAACATAATTAATTTCTAATGAGAAAAAGAAACAAAAAATAATAAAAAATACTTAACCCAAGTCGTTGATATCGATGTCACCTCCGATCTAGCATCAGAAACTTAACCTTCTATAGGTCTCCCAAGAAAAAGCTTCAGCCCCTATAAAAGTTTCCCCAGTCGAAGACCACCTTTCTGTCTCGCTACTACCACTACTGTTCTATTCAGTCTAACGTCTCCTCACCATGCTATTGATGTGACAAATAAACTTCTCGGTCCATCTGCACTATTCACATCTCCTTTCTTTCTTCCTCTGTCACCAACTCTCTATTCTCCCCTTCTTTAAAAGCCTACGCTAGCATGAGCGGCAACGTTTGAGTTCTTTAAAACCATTTTGCAGTGTTAAATGCTAGCATTTAATGCTAGCTTTCACGTTCAACGCTAGCCTTTAAGGCCATGCATTAAACGCATGCAACGCTAGAGTTTAAAACCATGTGTTAAATGCATACAACGCTAGCATTGGAGTTAAACACAAGCAATGCTAGCGCTAAATGCTAGCTTTCTTTTGCTTTGGGTTACGTTGTTGTCATTATTCCTTTCTTTTAATCCACCTGCATGCATGTTGTTTTGTCCTTCAACTTGTAAATGAACTAGGGGGGAGTTGAATTGATCTTTGAACCTTTTTTGTAAAGTTCTACAAAAACCAGAAGTTAATACACACAAAACAATTAAACAAATTTAAATGCAAAGAGTAGGGAAGAGAAGCAAACACTGTTTTTTATAGAGGTTTGGTGCTAAGACCTACATCCTCTACTTAAGCTCCCACTTAGGATTTTGTTAAAACACTTTACTACACACTTTTTAGTTTAGTGTGAACTTTTCAATACAACCTGACTTCCGACTCAAGCTACGCCTCACAACCGATTTGTTTTCCGACACAAATCCTAAGTGATTTTCCACCAATCACTCAACTCACAATAATAACAAAGATAAAGATGAAGTAATAATGCTCAGTACAGATTTATAACAAGCTAAGAGCAATTGAGAGCAAATTAGTAACAATAGTTGTATGCTTTTGCTTTTTGGACTTCACTAATTGATCATTTGGTCTTCCTCTATTTATTTGCAGACTTCCAGATGAATATAGTCGTTGGAGAGCTTCTTCTAGCCATTTTTGATTGCTCATAGACGTTCTAAAATGATTTCCTTTCCATTTGTGATTAATCCGGATAAATTTTGTTCAGCTCTACCTGATATTCGACTAGTCGAGGTGTTATAGTTGACTAGTACCAACGTTTTTCCATGCAAGTTTCATCTTCGCTCTTCGAATAGTCGACTAGTGCACCTATCCAGCTGATTAATAGTCGGCTTGTCATATGTAGGTCGACTTGTTTCATGCCCCATCTGATATTTCTGAATTTATTAGTAGACTTGTGATATGCTAGTCAACTAGTGCTTACTACAACAGATAGATTTAACAAAATCTTCCCATAATCTTCATGTTTGAATGTTTCTAGCACGTTGAAGATAATTTCCATCTTGATTTCACAATGGTTTATCTCTTGCCCATCGAAGATTAATGCTGTCTTGATTTTGCACAAATCTTTTATTTAAATTTCAATCCAAAACACCTGAAATAATTTCTTAACCAATTCTATAAATTTTATTATTATCAAAACATAAAAATGATTTAATTTGTAAATCACCATTGGTCCAACATATACTTCTGTTATGGGCAACTCAATGTATCTATAAACTTGTATTAAAGCTGACATTAGTTTTGCAGTAGGGATGTTGGGTAGATATCAAAGTAATCCTGGTGTTGATCATTAGAAAGCTGCAAAGGAAGTATTAGGATATTTTTAAGGAACAAAGGATTTCATGCTCACTTATAAGAGGTCTGGTCATTTAAAAGTGACTAGATATATAGATTTAAATTTTGCCAGATGTTTGATAGTAAAAAGTCAACATTTGGTTATTTGTTCCTAGTAGCTGAAGGAGCAATCTCATGGAAGAGGCCAAACAGTCTATCATTGCTTCATCCATTACGGAAGCTAAATTTGTACCTTATTATGAGGTTACAATTTATACATTATGACTGTGAAACTTTATTTCAGGGCTTAGGCTTGTCGACAAAATAAGCAAGCCGCTGAAAATTTATTGTGATAATTCTGCAACAATTTTATTCTCTAAAAATAACAAATACTCCAAAAGGCGTAAAACATATGGAATTAAAGTATTTTTTTATTAAAGAGGAGATTCAGAAGTAAAGAGTGCATATAGAATATATTAGGATGGATCTCAAGGTTTACAACCAAAGACATTTAAAGAACATGTGTTTAGGATAGGTCTTGGTTGTATTGATGATTGATAATAATGTTTGATGATAATATTTTAACACTTTTGAACTTAATAATAATCTGTTTTGAATTTATATTTCTTATTCATTATGTTTATGTATAAATAATTGTTCGAATAAAAAATTTGTATGTATTTTCATAACAAGTATGTGGAGTCTATGTTGTTTATATACAACTTATAAACTCAAACATAATAAGTTCTTAATGTAGTCGTATATGGAAGGGAGTATACAACTATACTGTATATGATCACCATAACCCACATTATGTGATTTGTTGTATTAAGGTACTTATGATATTAACGGTTTATAAGATTTAATTTTTGCTAGCATTTTGTTGTTCTATTAAATGTATTGATGAAACATCTGGCCAAGTAGGAGAATATTAGAAATATATGGCCTAATGTTATGACCCATATTTTTTGTAGCCCATATTAAACTTAGTTTAGGGTTTTCTTAACTTAATAGTATGTTAAATCTTAACGATAATTTAGTACTTGATGGATATACAAGATTTAATGTCAACAGATAATTATATATAAAATAATTCTCTCTCTTCCCTAATTAAGTACAGCCAAAACAAATACAAAATATACGTATTTGGTTATCCATTAAGTTGTCTTATAGAAGGTTAAGAGAGAGAAACAAGTTTGTGATCATTAAAAGTTCTTTCTACATCATGACAAATTCTATTCAAGGTAAGCAATTTATTCACTCTATCTATGTAGTTAACATTATATTCAAGATCTGAATGGGTATGAATGATTTATGTACAATTCATAATTTATGTAAGATTTATGTCTTTAATGTTTGAATAATTTAGAACAAAAACTTAAAAAGGAGACATTACACATGGCAAACTCTATGTCATTCACCAGGATCATCAAATCCTGGATTCCTTTTTTATGTCACAGAAGATATCACTTGTATCAAAAGTTCCTAAAAGACCGAACCTTAAATACTAATCCTCAAGTCTAGCATGAAGATTTAGAATGGAATTCTGGCTTGGATTGTAGTAGTTGAGGAGGGATGCAAGAATTTGGTTTGATCTACTGAAAATTATACAAGTGATCATCCCTTTTGTCCATATAGCCATGAATATGCCTGCACCTAGACAACTCTAGAAGAGTTCTTTCATTAGCTACCGCATTGATTCTGCATATGTAGTTGAGGCCCACTAGAAGCTCTGTTATTACGGCTTCAGTCTTTGATCGGTTGGCAAAATGGAGGGTCTGCACCAGAAGCACATTTGTTCCAAGCTCCTCCTGTTTTCTCTCGAAATTACGTTCAGCTTGCCATCGTACTGTGTTAAGCGCTAGTGGCAGCAACCAATCTAGTATCCTTGCAAGAGCTACACTCCATTCTGTTACTAGGGAACCATTGTGGACTGAAGGAGCAAGAGATTTAGCATATATCTTGAGCCTGGACCTCAAAGAAGCCCTCAAAGTAGAGGGTAACATATCGTATAGATCGCTACGAGTATCTGAGTCAATCGTGTCCGGCGATGAAGCTAGTCTCTGGATTATTAAGATCAAGTTTGCATAGTGGAAAGCCAATGCAGCATCACCTAGAGTAGAACATGGGGCAACAAACATCCGTTTCTTCGTACTTAAGATGGCTAATTTACCATAGATTTTGTTGCTGAAATTAACAGATCCCAAACTTGCATGTTCAGCTTCAAAACTTTTAAAATAGTCACCCAGGATTCTCATGGAACCGCCAACTGATGACTTGCACTTTTGCACGAAGGTATGATCATTTTCACTAGCCATACATCCTTTGAAAGGTCCAATACGACCCGTTCGTCTTTTCTTCTTAAGATTGTGCTTCCCGTCAAGTGTGGAGAACGGCTGCAGAAGCTTTTGCTGCCTGTTGAATGCATTAGTCTTCTCAGCACCAAATTCTGACATCAAATTTGATTTCCCTAGGCCTAGATGTCCTGGAGATGAACCATACGACATATGGTCTGAAGGATGTATCGCAGGGTGCATCAAAGCAGAGAAAGAATGGGACCGAGCAAGACAATCGAAATTCATCTGTCGACATTCGGTGTTCCGCTCCACTATTGACAGGTGATTAATCTCAAAGGCATATTTGATTCTCTCTAATATTGTCAATAGAGATCTTGCCAAAAGCCTGACAACATAATCATATGTTCGAACCCACGGAGACATCTCTTGAAGACATGTTACCGTGTGGCGCTGAAGTATTAACCTCTGCTGAGCATCAAGCAATTTCCATTTGTCTGTGCTCACATTGCCCTGCATTCTCCTAAATGTTCTTTCAAGCTCTGTGAGAACTTCCAGCTCATCAGACAATTGCTTTGTAAATGCTATGAATCTCTCCATTTTCTTAACTTTCCTTTCCATTTTCTTCAATCTATAACTCCACCCTGTCCATTGAAGATAATTCTGAATTGGGTCATCTACAAAATTTACAAAACCACGAAAAAGAGGGTCAGAGCACTTGATCCCATACATTCCCACAGATCTGGCAACGAGTACCAAATTCTCCAGGATCTCGTTTAGAGCAAGTTCCATAAGGTAATTACTGTCATGTGAAACAAGCCTTCTAATCCCAACTGAATTTACAACTTCCTCCCTCAATTTGCACATCCCAGCATCAGTCATGTAATGCCATATATTAACGATCTTCGACATCAAACTCACAACTTCAAACGCCACAATTCCAATTTTCACCTTTTCGGTTACTGGGATGCCCTTCCCTGAATTTTTCCACAAAATTGCAAACCGTGAGTCTGTCACCATCTCCTTTCTCATCAGAGTACATATGCCACGAATAAGATCTAATGACTGATCTCAATGTATCTTGTGAACCCTGCATGAAATTATGAAAAATCAAAACATGGATAAGATTACTGAATCGGCAAAAGTTTAACCAGATCATAGAATTGTCTTTCTCATCCAAATTTAGTAGGAACCACTAAACATGAAACATAATACCATCCAAGGATTTGAATTTCACATAAGCAATTCTGCTATCTTATATAACTTATGTTCAAGATAACAAAAGAAAAAAAAGATCATTGACAATTTGCCCTTACGTAGAGCTAGTTAAGTACATAAACAAAGATTTTGAGTCTTGAACCATCAACGTTACCTATTTGTATAGCTACTACAATTCAGAAACTCTTTTTTTTTTTTTTTTGTTTCTTCCATTTCCTTTTTCTTCTTTTGGCAATATGTATGTGAAAAGTGAAAGCACAACTCCACCGAAAATTCACAGGTGAAAACAGAGGGTGCCCCCCTAATCAAACGATAACATTAGTTGATAGCATCTCAAATCTACGGAGATCTCAAAACGCATATCGAACATTCTCAAACATAAAACAGCAATGCACAAATGGAACAAGGGAAACCAAGTACAAGCAGCACTCCCGTAAACACAGGTAGGTTATCCGGACATGAAAATCCCACGTAAACTTACTGTCACAATGTGAAATGAAGCAAAGTCGGAGGGAGGAGGAATGAAGTTGCTCAAAATCGAGCCTCCACAAGCCAGTGGCGGCATATATATTAGGAACAGAAAAAGACGGGAGAGTCCAAAACAGTTCACTGGAGAGATCAACAAAAGGACAAAACCATCGTCATAACGACAAACTGACATTTCGAGTAGTTCGATGTCCAAGGCGTCAGAATTAGTTGGTGTGATGCAAATGCTCGACACCAAAGTCGCTTGGGGCCTTTGGTTGTATCTTCCGAATGATTACGTGCCAAAGCAAACTAGCTTGCAACTCTGCTCATTTTTCTGCTATTTCATTTCACATCACTGTTATAAGGAAAAAAAAAATTCCCATTATTAATTTTGCTAGAAACAAATCCCATATTACAACAAGAAGTTCATGTTCATGCATTTGGGTCAAGCATGAAATATTATTTTTGAACGGACAACCCAAGATATCGACGACTACGAACGCTTAATGGTAATCAGAAACGTACACAAAAGCAACTTTCAAACAGAAATTGTAAACCTGAAGCAAGTTGATAATTTGTTAGGAATACGCAACCGGACATATATTACAAGCGACCAAAGCAATAAATCCGAATATTGGAAAACAAATTCCCATTGTGGTCTGATGGTAACTTTTTTTTTTTGGGTTATTTTCTTATTCTGTTAGGAACCTCACGTCGGACAACTATAAGAACATTAAGCAATATATAATAGTATGCAAATCTCCTCCTTTTGAGCTAACTTTTAGGGATGAGTTAGGTACTTCTAATATAGTATCAGAGTTAAATTAATTTGTCTCGATAATTTGAGACGGTGCTCGGTTATATTCCTTTGCCCAATATGTCCATCAGATGTCTAATCCTGCTCTGGACTGAAGGGGGTATCAGGAATTCCACATCGGACAACTATAAGAGCATTAAACAATATATAATAGTATGCAAACCTCCTTCTCTTAAGTTAGCTTTTGAGGATGAGTTAGACACTTCTAACATATTTCGTTAAAATCATTACATAATCGGCCATGCGAGCTTGGATCATCGGTATCTAGGATTGGGGTAAGCTTAGGTTTATTCTCCCAATGATTTCACAGCTTGAGGATCAGAAGTCCAGGATATATTGTTTCCTTTTTTCAAGTAAATGCTATGAAAAAAAATCAATCGAACATAAACATTAGAGCAAATAATTCCCTCTTTGATATCAAATTTTGTAAGCATTCATCACATGGACAACCACAAAATAGATTAATTATAGAGTTTTCTGCTTCTATTTTTAAAATTTTATCAAGTGATCTAAAGAAAAAAAAAAGAAAAAAGACAAAGACCTCCTGTATAGTTTAAGAAATTTTGGAAAAAGAATTCTTCATCTTTAAAATTATCAAAAAGAATTTTCAGTTTTTTAGAAAACCTCTTCTCTTAGACTTGGGTTAAGCAATGATCAAATGCATATAGTATAAGTATCAAACTTAAACTAATCAAATGTTACTAATATAATAATCTAACTTAACTTATAAATCTGACCTAAACGAATTAAGTTTGACTTAAATTAATAATTTAATTTAATTATAATAAATTATTAATTTAAATAAGATTTAATTAGTCCAGTTTAAGTTTAAAAGTTGGATTGAATTGTCATAAATTAACATTTATTAGTCCGTATTTGATGTTCATATTGTATATATTTTGTCATTATTTTTTTATCCGAAGTCTTAAAAAAGAGGTTTTTTTGGAAAACTAAAAACTAAAAGGAGTTTTTTTTTCTATAATTTTAAAGTTGGGATCTAAGATTTTTTAAACTATTGAGAAATTTAAGTCTTTTACCTGAATTTTTCTCCAACAAATCAAAATTCAATAATTACAATTATATAAATGAATGATAAGTTCAGGTATAGTTGACAAGAAATTAACCAAATTCACGTCTACCCTTTTTGCCAGAGAAAACAATTTCACCAAAGTCATCAAATAAGCCTGGAATTGTAGCTGAAGGTTAATTCTTAATTCGGTTGGGGGTTGAAATTAACTTTGGCAATCTTTTGTTTTCCATATTGATATTAGACAATTTATTGTTTTCATTGGGATAAAATCTGAAACATATATTTCAGGATCTATATGTTGACTCAAATTAATATTCAGTTTGTACAAGTTTTAGCACGTACGATAAGTTTTACAAATGCCATACAAGTTTTATTGCAAATTAAAAATGGCTATTCGAGTCAACCACAAAGCTTAGAAAATTTTAGATAGGAGAAAGAGAGACTTAAATTGTTTTACAACGCTAATCCTATATGGCTATATCCCTAAAGTATATACATTATAATAGTATGATTTAATATACAGTCGTTGAGTCATTCCCGTGGAGGAAGTTTATGTACTGTTTAAACATCATTTGCAACTTTAAGGATAAAAGCTCATGAACAATACTCATTTTGACGTTGTAAATCAAGAAGCGATTTGATTGCATCATAAAATACTAACGTATCCTTTCTTTATTCCTGTAATATTCTCTTCCAAAACAATGATTCGTACACCGAGCGATCTTCTCAGCTTGTCTTTTTCTTCTGTGCGTTTTTAAACTGACGAAGAAGACCACATCAGGACCTTCCATATCATACACTGGCCCGTTGCTCAAATATTATCGCAAGATCTAGTGCCATCTTTTCGTCAATAAAACAGGATCTCTGGATTTATCTTACCAAAAACTGAATTTCTTATAAGTTCAGCCCTAGCTTTCAAGAATCAAGTTAACAAAAGTTCACTCAAATTTTTTTCACAAATAAAAGCAAAAATATTTATTGCTTTACCTGATCATATGTAAGATAATTGAGTTTGATAAAATAAAACTTCCATATAATTCTAGGATAAGTCAATATGGATGAATATATCCTATTACATCTTGTTCAATTTAAGAATATTGGTCTACATATTGTAAGAGAATTAGCAATAATCAAATTAACCAAAATCTACAAAATTAGGACCTCTCACTGAATACTTTTTCTCCTCATTCTCACTGGCCTTATTGCACTTTTACCTTCCAATCCTTACTTTTTGGGTTACTTTCCTTTTCCTGCCCTATTTTTCTTGCTCGCGGGCCTTCTACTAGTCTCCTTGTCTGGGCATTTTTTCCTCTGACCAGGCCTTGCTAGGGCCTTGACGTGCTAGGATGGAAGTAAGAGAGTCTTCTGGCCCTAAAGAAGGCTTCCCATCATTGTCTAGAGATATTGTACTTCGAAAATCCTCAAAAGTGGACAAACTCCATATGCGTATGTCAACACTGTGGTGAATGAGAAGGCCTTGGCACCCACTAGTACCTGGAAGAAGAAATTGACAAATCATCATAATAAAGGAGTCATGAAGCATTTCCAAGCTGTATCTAGGGATGGAGTCATTTGCCCCCAAAGGAGCTACTCGACGTAGGTGCTCATGTTCGGTCTTCTACCCTGATTGGCTTTTTTTGAAGCAAGAAACCATCATTCCCAGTGGTGGATGCATAGGTTAAAGCTAGATGGAGTAACAAGGGCCTAGAAAGTGTAATGATTAGAGAATATGGGACCTTCCTATTCAAATTTAGGCAGAATAGTGCTTTGCTGGACATCATTGAACAAGGTCTATGGCATATAGGGGTTCAACCCTTATTCTTACAAAGAAGGAGACCTGGCTTCGAAATAGATAGAGGTTTGATTGATACTCTTCCACTATGGGTATACTTTCACAACTTGCCTATGGAATTATGGACTGTCGACATGTTAAGCTATATGGCAAGCTCATTTAGGCAAACCGTTAATCATAGACTCCCAAACAACAAATATGGAAAGAGTTGGCTATGCTAAATTCTGCATTGAGATTCCAAAATCTGCTAACTTACCTAATTGATTGATAGTAATGAGTTTAGGTGAGAATCGAGAGATGGTAAAGAAGATTATTCCACTGTCCTACCCTTGGAAACCCAACTCAAACAAAAAGTGGCAACCTACTAGGAAACTCTTCCACACAGGTTCTCAAGAGAAACTACTAGCTTATGAAAATTATAAGTGGATAACAATAATTGAGGCAATAAATAAGAATGGAACCTGTTGGCCTTCAAGTGGATATTGCTATGAGAACTAAGAGCCAATGGAATGTGGTTCAAAATGATGAGAGCCAGAATACTACTAACCTTCTCATTCATAGAGAGGAGCAGTTGAATCTAACTAGCAGGGACACTAATGCAATTACAATAGCCTTGGAGGAAGGGCCTATAATAAGGGGGTCTACTGCAAATGCTAAGGACAAGGCTTTAGTATCTGAGCCAAACACTAAGCTAGGTAAGGAGTTACTTTCTGATTTGGAAGAAACGAAGCCAATTAATACACACATTGTAGCAACTAGGAGAAGTACTGCTGGGAAAAGGTGAATGTCTTTTTTAGTTTGGAATATGTTGGGGCTAAATAACCCCCTGAAAAGCTCCATTGATCATCGAGATTATTAAGGAGAAGCAACTTGAAACTGGTAGGATTGCTTGAGACCATAATTAAAAACCTGTCTATACTGAATAACTAGAAGTTTTTTTGGTTTATAGTGGAGGAGTATATCTAATCATAGGTCCCATTTTAATGGGTGCATCATCTATTTTATAATTCAAACTTAATGGAAGGGCAATTAAAGAAGGAGAGTGATCAACATCTTCAGTTATCGTGTCAGATAGGAGGTCAATACCTGAAGTTTGTACTAACTTTAATTTGTGCTACAAATTTTGCATTTCAAAGAAACATTCTATTGGGTCCCGATTCGCATTAAGCATGTTTAAATTATTTTGAGGTTTAGATTGATACTTGTTACTTTGGTTGGAATAATTAGGGATTTTATTGCTTACGTTATGATTATTAAATGAAGGGATTTAGATTTGTTGATATTATTATTGAGATTAAATGGGAGATTATTTAATTAGAGTGTGTATGGATTTTAGAAATTAAATTGAAGGAATTTAGTGAAATTAGAGTGTATTTTAATAAGGTGTTAGACTTTAAATTTGAAAGAGCCCATTAGGAAGATTATGTATGTATAAGGCTTAAGGAAAATCAAATGGGGTTTTAGCCCTTTTCAATGGCATTTAAATAAGGAAGAAAGGAAGCCCAAGGCTAGGGTCCATTTGAGTTACAATTTAAGGATGATATTAGCTTAGGTTTTATTTAGTTTAAGGCATTAGAATGAAAGAAGCCTTTGGGCTAGAGCCCATTTGGGTAGAAAGTAAGTGAGTTAGATAGTTAAATAAAATGAGAAAAGAATAGGGGTTTAAATGAGACATTTGGGCTTGAGTCCATGAAGTGGAAATTAAAAGGAAAAGAATGGAAACAAAATGAAGAAGGAAGGAATTGGGCTTGAGTATTAGTAAGTTAAAGAATAAGTTAGCTAAGTAAATAAAATGAAGGAGAATGAAGTAATTGGGCTAGGTCCATTGGTAAGTAGTTGAACATGTATTAAATGAAAAAGAAAGGGAGCATTTGGGCTTTTAAGTGGGAGCCCACGAAACTTTAAATGGGAAGGAGGGAAATGAAAATTTGGGGAAAGATTATAAGGAGGGAAAAGACTTGGGCTTGAAAAATTGGACTTAGGTTTAAGTTAAAGAGTTAAAGAATTAGGTTTTAAGTTAAAGAGTTAGGTTTTGTAAGGAAGGGTAAGGAAGTTTCCTAAAGCTTTAAGGAATAAGATGGCCAACGAAAATTTTAAGGGAGGGAGGCCAAAGAGGTGTCGTTTTTGGCTTGGGAAATAAGTGGGAAAGAAGCAAACTTTAGGTCATTTTGGGTTAGACCATCCGAAAGTTACAAAGAGAGAAGGAGAGTGTGAAGGTTTCGGCTATCCAAGGAGAAGAAGAAGATGAAGTTAGGTAAGGTTTCTAAGCTTGAGCAAGGAGGATTCATGTGTTTTATGTAAGAAGGAAGGACAAAGGAAGAGATTCTTCATCTTTAGAAAGCAAGAGAAGATTTCGTGGGTCTCCTACAAGGTAAGAGGAATTCGAAAATCTTGGTTTTATGGTTAGGATTTTTATCTTTCTTTTTTCATATTGGTGATTAGAAGAGTGAGTAGAGGGTTTTGTTGTGTTGGAGAAGAGAAAAAAAAATCAGATTTGTGTTAGGCTAGGGTTTCGAAATTTATGAATTAAGTTGTTAGGATATGTGTTTTTAATGATTGTTTTGATGTTAAGGGATAGGTTAAAGTATAGGTAAGGTGATGTTGCATGAATTTCAAGTTTTTCCC
>JANZLF010000005.1:40201633-40220826 GCA_026546835.1 Erythroxylum foetidum | reverse complement strand
GATAGTCTCTTTTGGCTATTTAGGTTGATGTCTTCATACCGATACCGGGATCCTGGGTTACGGGAAAGTCCCGGGAACAAAAATTTTTATTTTCCGCTGCCGGTACATGTGATGTACCTCCGGAATTTTCCTACAGCAGCCACTCCTCTTTGTCCTCATTGTCAGTTTGATGATGCTAGCTCTCCTTTATTGGAGAATACAGATAGATATCGGAGGTTAGTTGGGTGTCTCCTTTATCTTGGTTTTACCCATCCTGACATCACTCATACGACTCAACAGTTGAGTCAATTTGTTCAAGCTCCTACTGAGCAACATTGGATGGTTGCCATTCATGTACTCAAGTATTTGAAGCAATCTCCACCTACGGGTTTATTCTTCCCTTGTGGCAATTCTTGTTCTTTACAAGCTTATTGTGATGAGGATTGGACTGCATCTCCTTTTAGTCGAAGATCTTTAACAGATTTTTGTATGTTATTGGGTAATGCACTGATTTCTTGGAAGACGAAGAAACAACCCACTGTTTCTCGATCTTCCGTGGAGGCTGAATACCATAGTCTTTCTACTACGATTTGTGAGTTACAATGAATTTCTTATTTGTTGGCTGATTTTTGAGTGTTTATTTCCTTTCCTATTTCGTTATGGTGTGACAATTTGGTTGTTGTCCATATTACTGCAAATTCTATTTTTCAAACGAGGACAAAACATTTGGAGATAGATTGTCATTTGGTTCGTGATAAATATAAAGAAGGCTTTGTTCTTCCTCAACATATTCCTTCCAAGCTTCAACTGGCCGATATGTTCACTAAAGCTTTATCAGTCCCTGTTTTTAGTTTTTTGTTGTCCAATTTGGGCTTGTGTGATTGGCACCAAACTCCACCTTGAAAGGGGTGTAGAATATTTTGTATTTATATTATATTGTTTAGAGTATTGTGTACTGTGTACTGTAGCTGTTAAGTAGATACTGTAGCTGTTAATAAGTGTTTGCGTTTTGTGTGATTAGCTAGTGTCGTTTTCCTCTTTCCACAGACAGTGACAGTATAAATACCATCTGTATTCTATAACTATTTTAACGTGAAGTAAGCAGTGATTAATTGAATTACTTTTACCCAAACACGCAATCCTTAGAAATTGTTCATAAATATTAAATTATTCTGAAATTTTTAATTTAGAATTTTTGTCTCTTTTTTATATTTAACTCAGAAAGAGAAATAACAAAAAAGCACAGTTAAAAATATAAATGATTTTACTTTACTCCACTAAATAACATGCTAATTTAGCATATTGAAAGCTAAAACATAATAAATACTAACTGAAAATATACACGTTATATGTAAGAGTTTTAACTAAAATATTTGCTATTAATTTGAGTATAATAATTAACTTTTCCCAGGCTAAGCGATTCCGTGAGCCATGTCATAATCAAAGAGGGAAAAATAGTGTACTTGGTAAAGCCAAAAAGGATTACAGCATAAGATTGGCAGTGGGTTAATCGGTTGATGGAAGCCATCTATCGCAGTGACAAGCTGCAAGGTAGGAGTGGTAAAGTAGAATCCTTGAAATGACTCCATAAATGCTCAACAAGTTAGCTTCTGATTAGTCCTCCCGCTGAGGTTTGAAATAGACGAAATAAGAAGTAAAAAAGAAAGAAGAAAGGAAGAGGATAAGTTTTCGTATGTCCATCTCTTGCAAGTTGGCTTAATAACAAAGTAAAGCCAACATGAGTTTGTAATTCAGGGTAAGTGCATACGTGACCGTATTTAAGTCAATTGTTCCACGAAAATCAACTATTGTAAATCAAGTGTTCCATGAAACAAAAACCTAAGTGAGAAGGAAAAGTTGAGGAATCCGACGCTTAGGTCCCCCCATAACTCAGTCATAATTAATTCATATAATAACTTATGACATATGCTTCCATATACAAGTCTTAATTAGTCGTGATCTACCCACCAGATAACTACTTGATCCATTATATAGTAATGATGTGTTTGATTTTAGAACCTTTCTAGTTATTATATTGATTATATTAGTGATCAAATCAATTAAACCCGTTGGCTAGGTTAAGTGGTTTTGACTATTAATATGAATGTTCTGAGCTGAGTTGCTATTAACAAGATAATAATAATATTTTACTGAACGATGAATATAATATTGGCATGTCTTTCGAACGTTACTTGTATAAGACTACGACTTGAGATAACCCAGTTCAGATGCTTAGTTGGATAGAATTGGTGGTCATACAGCTTCAAAATGTCTAATCCAAATTATAAATAACTAATGTATATGAGGTGATTCATTAATAAACAAAACTAAAATAAATTTATTCAATCATAATTGAAAATTTTAATGAGATATTCAAATTTTTATTAAGAAACAGACATGTTTTAATGAATCCATTCCGAATAATCTTTTTTTTTTTTTTGGAGGATTGAAAAGAAAGTAAAAAATGGCATGCCTTAAATGATAAACTTAAGAAATAAGTGAAAAACAAGTAAGAGCAAAAGATGAGCTGTAAAAGGTATAGTGTCTAGTTCAAAACGAACATCCATATTTGAAGTATTTTGAGAGACAAGTATTAAAAAGCTTCACAAGTAGTTCATTGACTGGAGAGCAAATCTGGGCAGGTCTAGGAGACAAGTTAGATGGTACATCATTTCAACGTGCATCATTGGCCCTGGCCACATTTCAACTCTTTCTCTAGTGTATTCTTTGGCTCAATACTTTTAGCAGCTATTAATTAATCCGAGAAAGGGACTAACCTTGTAATTAAGTGAACAAAAACGAATATATAATTATACATTCATGTAGCATCCGATACCTAAAGCGGTAGGAAACAGTATAGTTTTGAATATACAAATCTGATATTATTACTCGTATTCTCTTTTATTTTAAGGCATGCCGACAACTTCAGTTGGTCTACTTGTCCTTCTTTCCGGAAAGAATTACAGTATAGAAACAAAATAGAAAGCAAAAGCTGACAACAGTTGTCTTATGCTCGCCAAGTACGTAGTTGTACCAGACACGTGCGATGAAAAATAGATCGAGTAAATTGAAAAAAAGGTAAAAGAGAAAGGAACACAAGATACGATGTGTTTTAGGCGTGTATGTCACAATTTTTAAGCTTAATTACACATCGATGAAGAAAGAATGACATGCTGTTGGTCTAGATTACGATTGATTTGTTATTGACCAACTTAGTAGGCATTAGGTGGTGACTAAGAAACAATTAGAGAGTATTGGCTTAGGTTTTAATTGAACAAGTTAAATTTAATTAGTTGATATGTATAGTTTGCACAAGGCCACCAAGAAAATCTTTAATCATCATCAGTCCATAAGAGCATACGGAGAACAACAACCAAATCAATCTAAATGTACTGTATACACATCTTAGTATTACTTTGGCAACTCGACGTGTTTAGGCTTATTGCAGAAAATATGCAACAATAACATAGGCATACATATAAATAATATACATGTTAAATTTGAAATATCATTATTATAGCTTAATTTAATAATTATATTCTCACCATTCATTAACTACGAATTGAACTATATCACTAAAAATCATTTCATTGCAAAGAACGGATTATAGAAGAATACAAGTCATTATATTGGAGACATAGTTTCCACAATTATATCATATGTTTCTCTTTAGTTATTTATTTATGCTATAAGTGGTACGGATCCAGCTGAATTAACGTAGAATGCTAGACATAGGCTACATCGAGTTTGGCTCCAAACTCAAATTATTGATTCCATTGGTCAATCCTAAATAATTGGATTTATTTTATCCATAATTTGTTATTAATTCCAATTCCAATTCCATTCCCATACAATTTTAATTTACCATAGACTTTAATCTCTTACTCCATAATCCTTTGGTTCGTTTTCATCAACACCCAAGTAGGACATAAAAACATTGATACTACGTTAATCAAGTATACACCTAACTTATTTGTACGTGTTCTTGATTTTTGCCAGAGTATTCGTCATTGTAATAAAATAATGTATTACTTTGCTAGTTTCCATTCCAATATCACTTTTTGCTTCCTCGTTACACTATAGGGGACTCTATTACCAAAAGTTCCTTAAAAAGTTAGGTATGATTGCTTCCTGATTGTTCATCATCAAAAAACTTTGACTCCACTTAGAGGTAAAAGCTTAAGGAGAAGAAAAGTGTAATTCAATGTTGGACCATTAAAAATAAGCTAGTGTAATAGCCTAATGGAAGCAAAATGAGACTTATAATTGTTCAAAAAACAAGCCGCTCATGACTATTGAAGAAGGATGGACAAAAGTACAAAGGAAATGTTCTTTTAGGCCTCCTAGGCAAGCAACAATAATCATTGAAACCCTAAAGGTGAGAAATGCATTTAACCACTTAGAGCAGAAACCTTTTATATAATGCATTACCTATTTTAGAAATAAGGTTCAAGTAATTGAACTTCATAAAAGGGCATCTTAATCTAGGTTGATAGGAGATTCTTATTTCCCTTTTCTTTATAATGCATATGGTAATTTGGAATAATATAAAGCTTCACACAGCCTCCAAGAAGAAAGAGATAAGACTTTTTCTATCTAATGTGGTGGATATCGATGTGTTAAAGGTGCATGAATATTTCATTATTTCTATTTAGAGTATAAGTTTTGTGATTTCTTTTGCAATTTTATTGTCATTTATAGGAGTAATGATTTACAGGAGAGGTAGGCATTGTGGAAATATTTAGATTGTTTAAAGCCCTTAGCTTTTTAGAGGTGACTTTAACAATGAGTTAAATGTTAGACATCGTATTAATGATGCCCTTTTTTTAGGGTCTAATATTAAACCATTGGAACTTTGCATTCAATTTGCTTTCCTAATGGAGTTAAATGTTATGGGTTCTTACTATACTCAAATAAACAACAGCCAAAGAGTAGGATTTTTAGCAAAATAGATAGAACAATGGCAAATGGAGAGTGGATGTCTTCTTATGGTGATCTTTAAGCAAAAATCATAGTTCCAAATTGTTCTGATCACTCTCCTATTTCTTTACATTAACATTTTGTATCCCACAAAATCTCCATTTAGGATTCTCAAATTTATGACTAACAGTGCATAATTCATGTATATTAGAGACGACTTGAAAGGATAATTTTGCAAGGAATAGATGGTATCAGATTTAGATGAAGCTAAAAAAGATCAAATTGAGTTTGAAACAACTTAATAAAAGGGAAGTTGATTATGTTGCACACAAGGCCAACCTAATTAGAAAGAAGATTGATGAGGTACAAACAGCCTATAAAGTGATATACATAACTAGTTTCTCCAACAACATAGAAGAATTTAATAGAAGAGTTGCATAAATAGAGTTATATTGAAGTAAACATCTTCAGACATAAAAGTAGGATTAAATGGTTATAATTAAGGGATAAAAAATATGCTTATTTCTTTGTTGTCACAAAAGAAAGACAATTAAGGAATAAAATAGATGTTTTGTTCAATGATAATAAAGTAAAGTGGAAAGGAAAAGTTGTTGTGCAAGAAGAGGTTTTGTCTTTTTATAAAAAAAATGTTGGGTTATTCTACCTCTCAATTGCCAAAGGTGGATGCAACTATAATGGAACACAGGATAAAGCTCACACATATATAGCATATGATTTTATGATGACTTGCAACTCAGGAAGATCTTTGATGCTTTGAAGATCCATTGAAGACTCTAAAGCTCTAGGTATTTATGAATTTAATGCTATAATTTATAAAAAGCACGACATGTTATTAAAGAAGATCTATGTTATGTTGTTATAGACTTCTTTGAATGTGGATGTTTACTAAAACAAGTTAATTGTACAATAATCACTCTTATACCTAATGTACCTTAACTCTTCTACTAGATACCTTGGCATATTTTATATTACACTATACTTTTATCAGGTCATCTTTAAGATCATCACTCATAAATTGCAAAAAGTTATTAATTACTTCATTGATGAATCTCAATCAACCTTTATCTTAGGAGATTTATTGTGGATAATATGCTATTAAGCCATGAAATAGTCAAGGGGTATGCTGGAAAGCACTTATCTCCTATTTGCATTATTAAAATATATTTCTAAAAAGCTTACAATTCAATAGAGTGGCTTTTCATCAATCAAGTTATAGAGTATCTCAATTTCCTAATCACTTTGTCAATTAGGTCATAAAGTACATCACTACATTTTCTTATTATTCTAATTAATAGGGAGCTTAGAGTTATTTTTGCTACTTGTAAACGCATAAGACAAGGTGAATCTGTACTGCCATTTTTTCTTCCAATAGAGTACCTATACATATGTGTGGCCTCTTTAAATGACAATCTGAATTTCAATTTTCACCCAAAGTTTGCAAGATTGGTCATAACTCATATGTGCTTTGTAAATGATTTACTCTTATGTTATAAAGGTGACATTGAATTAGTTAAGTTGTTAAATGCTTAATTTATAAAGTTCTTTTAGATTTTTGGTCATTATGCTAATATCTCTAAGAGCTTAGTGTATTTTGGTGGAGTTGATAAAGATACAAAAGCTGAAATTTTGGATATGTTTGGATAGATGTATGAAAGCTTGCCATTTAAAGTTATGGTCTAACAATGTTGGCCTCTTACCCATAAGATTGTAGCGATGATAAAATCATGGACTTCTTAGTTTATAACCTATACTGCAAGAATACAATTAGTTAAGTCAATCATTTTCAACTTATAAACATACTGGGCTCAATTGTTTATTCCCCTCAAAAGGATATAATTTGGTTGTTGCAAGAGCTTTATCTAGGTAGGTCAAGCTAATATTTCAAAAAAGGCCTTGATCGTTTAGGATAAGATGTGTTTGCCTAAGGTAGTTGAAGGATTGAATATTATTAACATCTCTATTTGGATTTATACTACCATTATGAAGCTATTATGTGCTTTGGCTACAAAGAAAGATAAGCCCTGGGTTAGATGGGTATATACTTATTATATTTTTTAAAAAAAGTGATTGTCGGACTATGGCTATCCTTACATAGGCATCTTAGATGATTAGAAAGATCATCAATAGCAAAAGGAAAACTATGAATGCAAGGTTGGTGAATCTTGTTTCTAGTTATAATTTTTCCATCAAAATGATATATATGAAGCTTAGAGGAGACTTCTTTAAATTTGAATGGTAAAAAATTTTGTGTAATAGCCAAAGGATGCCAAGTCACAAATTTATTTTATGGGTAGCTTTACACAAGAGGCTTAATACTACAAATAGATTTATTAAAATGGGGATAAGATACTCCTCAATCTATGTGATGTGTGGTAAAAAAGAAGAGACAATTTCTCTTTTATTATTTGAATGTAATTGTTGGACCCCACACCCCACCCGTAGGTGTTTGCAGGTTATACTGCGGCATGTGTTTGCGGGTTATACCGCGGTGAGCTGCGTCCACGCAAAGTGGAACAAAACCCTGAGATCTTGGGTTCGAGGGCTAGAACTCACCTGAGGCCAGAGGGGACAATACTGATTAAGGTTGGATGTCGCGGTATAACCCGCACACCTACGAGTGGGGTGTGAGGTCCAACATTAAAAGGTCGCGGTATAACCCGCACACCTACGAGTGGGGTGTGGGGTGCAACATTAAAAGGCCCCTTTTAATGTTGGACCTCACACCCCACCCGTAGGTGTTTGGGGGTTATATCCCGGCGTGTGTTTGCGGGGATATAACTTGGTAATTTCTCTTGATTGATTTCTATTGTGATTTTTTTAAGGCTCAACTTTAATTTCTTTTCATGTTCAATTTCTGAATTAATTTCTTGAAATCAGATTCTTGTATTTACTTTCTATTTCATCTTTGCTTTCACTTTATTCATTTTTAAGCCTTAGATAACATAAGATTAAATTAGTTCACCCTTATCATGAGATCAACCATTCATTTACTTCAAATCACGACTCGTGCACGCGGTATTTGAAGGCTATAAATTATAAGCTTACAAATCGTTATGAACAATACAACAAACTAGCAAATAAGCTCTTAGTTTATTGGTTAGATGGAACAATTGATAATGCAACATGGAAATATCTATTTAAGCTCAAAAGTAGATCTGTAAAAAGAACCTTATGGATAAGACTTTTAAGGAGGAAGGAATTGATGTAAATAATATGTAATGAAAATTACACGAAAAACAAACTAAGTTACATAGTGCAAAAACATCATTTAGCTTACATTTTATTTTACATATGCACGTTTATGTAACCATTTTGAGAATAAAAACTAGGCTACATGTCTCTTGTCTAGTGATTATTTTTCTTTTTCTATTTAAATAGTTGTTATATAACGGATCTTATATGTAATAACATACTTTCATTATTTTTTTTTCTCTATGTTCTCTCTTTGTGTTAACTCTCATTCTTTTCTGTACCTTTCTCAATCATTCTATAATGAAGGCATAGTAATTTTACAAAAATTATAATCATATTTAATTGTTGATTAGAGATATGGTTATAGTAGTAGGAATTTAAATGTAAATTTAGAGCTAAAAAAACATGCAAAGTATGAAAAACTTTGAAATTTTTTTGTCTTCAATTCTTTTTTTCCTATTTTAACATTAAATTTAATGATATTTACAACTAGGTTTTAAATAAATTAAGTTTTGAGACTAGAATTGGTATGTGATATTCAAATTTTGTACTTATTACTTTTTCTTTTTGTAGAATACTACAAAATTTCCAAGTTTTGTTGTTTAAAAATTGTTGTGGGAACTTTACATTGCTTTTCTTTCTTGCTTTTTTAGGTTTTAGCTCATATAATATGCTTTCTTGTGATGATATAATGCAATGTCATTATTTCAATGCATAGGAAATTATGTCTATAAATTATTATATATATGAATTTATACTTTTCATTTATATACTCCTTTCAATAAGAAACTATTATTATATGTTAAATATTTTGTATTGAACTAAAGGAGGTTCTAACTGATATTTTGACAATAATAATAAAGTATAATTATTACTAATATGTTTATTATTTTGATGAAAATAATTCTAGAACAAAATGAAGTCATAAACTTAATAAGATAAAGAATGAATGGCACTTTTTAATACTTTTTTATTTTTGCAAGCCCCATAGTGTCACGTCATTGCTAACATGACAAAGTGGAACCCAGTTTTTAAAAAAAATATTCAAAAATTATTTTATTTATAAATGTGTTACCACCCTTTTTAATTAATCCTTAAAGAAGTCTTAAGCTAAACAAATATATTGAGGTAAGTTAACTAATCAAAAGTAAACCGTCACTGTATTACTTAACAAAATGTTCTCACCCTCACGATTTTGTTTAGCTTTTGTCTAGAATCCCTCATCATCTTCTGTTTCTATGTCTGGAATACTTCACTATCCCTTAGTCACTCACTATTTAGAATCTCAACTAAAATTCCTCACCTTCTCATATCCTTTAGTTGTTCTCATTCGTCAATAACTTTACAAGATTGGGTGACGCTGGATTTAGAGGGTATCCACTACAAACATCTTTCTCTAATGGTCACTCTCATAGGTGAGCTTTTCTATGGGTATGATTCAACTAGTAACATTTTGTTTGATTTTTTGAAGAACTAAATCAATAAAGCTAACTATTTGTGTATGGAAAATGGCCGGAGGTTCTAAAAACAAGATTTCAAACACCAACTATTGAATAGATAGGCAAAATAAAACAAAAGGGTATGCTTTTAATTCCCTCTGTCATTCTACTCGTATGCCTTTTGTATTGCATCTTTTATTCTTTCAATTGTTTGTTGTGTTACTTATAATATTTATATGTCAATATGTTGTATGTTATATTCGTATAAGGTGAAATACTAGATTAAATTAATGAGAATGGAGTACACTACACATTTTTGCTGATATTGGGCATATTTATTGAATATAATGTTTGCGTGTATTAATGCTTTCTCTATTTAAATTACATCTCTTGTGATGAAAAATATGATGTTAAGAGGAATTAATTTTGTGTTATGTTAAACTAGTCCCTTCAATTGATACCTGTTGTCCTTAGATGATGAAAGAGTATAGAGGTCATAGATTCATAGTATATGAAAAGAGGAATTCATGATTAAATAGAAAGGATAATGTCTAGACTATGTTGTTCTTTCATATTGTTGCTTACATACATTAAAAAATCATGGATCTAAAATGTTTACTCAAGTCAATGATACAACCCGAAAACATTTATTTTCTTAGTTTTGCCAAAAAATGCTAACTACTTTATTGTTTGGCATTAAACCTAAACTTAGGCATGTCTATTAATAAGAGGATTGATGTGCCACCTTAGGAGATCATGTAACTAAGGAAAGGCCATTCTTATGAAATAGTACAAGTATTTTTTATTAGAGGAAAACATATGCATTTGATACCATATCAAACATTAAGAGAATATTACATGAAATAATATAAGTATTTCAAGTAACATACAAGATGAAGATAAACATAAGGAAAGTTAGGATTTTTATATTCATTACTTAGGAAATATTATCTTATAGTTGGCAATAATTTTGTCTTTGTAGACAAATTTGTATTGTGATTTTCTTAGTATGCAAATGGAATCATTATCATTTATTAATACGACAGTGAGTTCAAATTCAGGCACTGCCATTTGCAATTATGGGCTAAAGGCCTCATTAAGGACTTAATGGATTGATCATAAATATGGCAGGGGATTTCATGGATGCTTCAATTATCTTATGAGAACTTATTGTTATTTGATTAATGAAGTTGAATGTTAAACTAGTATTTTAGGCTTTTTTTCTAATGAAATTGAATGTTTTAAGTTGGGATATGCAACTTTTTCAAATGGTATGATTAACAATTTACTGAGAGAGTCGTTCAAGTGATTCAAAATTTAAGGAGTGAATTAACAATGTTAAAGAAAGAGGTTCAACGAAGCATAAATAAGGAGTTTAAATAACAAATGAAGCTTTTAAAGGAGGACATAAATTTATTTAGAATAGAGAACAAAGAAATTAACTGTATGTTAATGAACATTATACTAGGATCGTTATGGTTCTAGTAGTTTTTATTTGTAATTATGTTATGGGGATATTGTACTAAATTTCAACAATGTAACGGTTAATATTAATTTCATAACGGTTAATATTAATTTCAAGTATATTATAAAAATATTGATTTTAAAATTTGTATTTGAATTATATAATGAAACAAAAACAATATTACTATATATAACCAATAGACAATGAATAATTAACTTGTTGCATATGTTGTCAAATATGCACAAAAAAGTAATGCAAAAGAGAAATAGAGATATTTACATTGTATGTAAAAACTCATATTGATTTTGACAAAAAAAAGAATTCAATATTTACATTGTATGTAAACAATACAAATATTTTGTGTATATAAAACAAATATTTACATTGTATATATACAACTAATCGATGTTTGCTTCATTCATATTTGAATGAAAAAGTTCAAGTTGTGATGATTGTGTCAATTTCGTTCTCCTTCTGGTTGCCTCAGCTTGTAATTGTTGTGAAGTAATAATGGAATGTCCTCTGAATAATAAACTACTTAGCCAAAATGATAATTCAAATGTGTGTGGGTTAACATCTCAATCTCCAAACTTTTCTTATTGGCATCTCCACATGTACTAACCTAGAAAATGGAAGATAAATATTAGAAACACAATTTGTAATTATTTAATCTTAGATAAATTGATTAAAAAAAACATTCCTTATAATATTACTTTGTTGATTCAGTACAATATTAGTATGAACCAAATTCGTGTTACTTAACTATAGTTATGATGAAAACTACTTTGTTCATCATTAAAAACAAAGTTAAGTGATATAAAACTAAAAACTTTTATGCCTATGAAGTTGCCTCAGTTCTAACCTGATTAGTAACTATATGTTTATAAAAATTATGCATATGTTGAATTAAGGTGTACACACTTGTGAGGAAGCATCAACATGTTGAGTTGAGGTGCTTTTGTTACATTTTCTAAAGTTATGACCTTGAAAACCACATTTCGACATTTATGAACTTGATCTCTCTAACTCAATTTGCTTTGATTTTTCATTATGTGTCAAATTTGCATTACTTAAAGGCCAAAAAATTTCACTCTAATTAGTTGTAACATATGTTCATACAAACTCATAAACTAACCCTTCCTATAGCATGAATCAATGAATGTCTCAACCCTTTCTCTCGAGTGATGGATTGCACAAATCACATGCTTGCATGGATATCCATATAGTTCCATGCTTAACAACTGTATGTTTTTTTCTACGAATCATAATAATGTGCTTCCCATCACCTTTTGAAACTTCATAACCACCATCTCCATTCCATATAATTCTCCACTGCATTGTTTCTTTTTTATTCTTCTGCAACTTCATTATATTTGGTGTTATATCTGACTTCCACTCAAGTAAAAAATATCTCCTCTTAACATGCCTCCTTATAACCATTATTTTAATAGTCTCAGTTTGCCTCCTTATAACCATTTTATCTGGTACATATTGCATAATTAACAATAGTATCTCTAAATTCTTTTGTAACCTTTACTATTTACAACCTCCACTCATATGTAACCTTTGTAGGTTTATCCCTGACAGATGAACTGGGCATGAGTAAAGTTTCACCTACCTCCTCTCCACTAGGATATTCACCAATGTTAATATGACTACCACAATCTGATGATTCAATTTCAACTGGATGATGGTCATCTGGAATGTCTATATACAAGTTTGATTGAAATTGTGCACTTTTTCCTAAATTCCCATGCATTCATGCACCTTCTCCATCCAAATTATCATCCATTTGTGCATGTTGTCCCTCCATATTCTCATCCATTTGTGCACCTTGTCACTCGATATCAAAACCCTGTTCATCATCATCAATAGCATGGATAGGTGTGTCTACATAATGAGTTACATATACATCAACTATCCCATATATTTGCATTAGGTTTGCTAGCCTAATACAACTTTCATTTGAGTCTATAACTTTCAATGACTCCTTAGAGTTTAAACCAAGTTCTCTATAATATGCCTTATCAATTTGATTATACCCTAACTCCAATCCCATCTCATTTATTTATCTATTACTAACATAGTCAACATCAACATTGTCAAATGTAGCAATATCTCTACCAACATATTTGAATTCAGGCTCTAATATGAAATTTCCACCATAAAAAGGCCTTATACTTCCATATTGAGCCGTTAAAACCTATAAATATAAGAATGCATGTAAATTAAGATAAAAATGCAATTCAAAGATTATTACATTCTTAAAACCAAGAAACCATTATTAAGTGATAAATCTAACAAAAAGTAAAAGCCAACATTAATGCATTCTAAGATAAAGGCGACTAAAGCAAAATGCTTGGACCATACAAGTCTAATTACTTGCTTTATACATGTTATATTATATATTTTATTACATGCTCTATACATGTTTTGGTTGTAGTTGAGAGTGTTAATATTATTGCTAACAGCAACGGGCAAGTAATTAGATCAAATGTTGTCAGCAATGAGCAAGTAGTTACATTTGGCCTGCCTCTCTTTATGAGACATTTCATGCTTGCAAAGCAGACATATATAATCATGAGCTATAATCCCAAGTTTAGTGTATTATGTTTTTGGTTAAAAACAAATGAAAAATTAACTTAATATGATGTAGTCATATGGTAAAGGTCCTCTACTTCAATTAAAGGAGCAACTATTGATTATCGAGCACTAATTAGCAAGTTGAAAGTCATAATATTTTTTCTTGAGTTCTTATTGTTTATTAACCCATTAATTCCAAAGCTGCAAGGAGCCATTTATTTATGATTCCTAATCATCTAGAGTTCCTTAATTTTGAGAGTAAGATTAAGGATACTATTAGACAAATGGCATAACTGATCACTTTCATATTTTCTCAAACATCATTCCTCTATTAAAATGTTATCTTTAACAGCCTATCTCTATATGCTATGAAATGAGCAAGTTGAGAAAAAGTGAAAGGGGAGTAGAAAGTGAATCATCAGTTAATCTACTAAGAAACCAATATAAGAAAGAATATTGCAAGAAAACTACATTTCAACAAAAGAAATGATAAAATAGTCTCAAAATCATGTATGAAATACTTTTTTGGTGTTAAAACACTAATGCCACAAATAACATGTTGGAACCCATTATGAGATTATATCATATATATACCATCTAAATCTCGAAAAGCCAAAATAATAGGACTAATTAGAGGAAATGATCCTGTAAGTGGCTGTAGAAGAATTGGATATACAATTTTAGGAAAAAAATAACAAACAATAATCAAACAAGTTGCATATTAAAATTTAATATATCACTAAATATGTGAGAATGTGCAGATCATAAGAGACCATAAGAAGAAAGCAACCAAAACACTTTTTTATTTTTATTCTACAATCAAACAAAGTAGAAACAATTATGGGACCGCACCTAAGGTAACCTTACACACGACAAAATTCAATATCTAACACACATCAATAATAAACTAAATGATAGAAATAATAAATGTATGTGCATCCCATAAGAAGGAAGCATCCACAAAACACAAGAATATCTAATAGATAGCAAGGAAAAAATATAACAAACCTCAATAAACTCAATACACTTTGTGGGTTACGACTTCGATCAATGATTATTGATGACTATGTAGCATAATTACTGCTACCATTGACCAAGTTTACAATCAGTGACCAATAACCACTACATTGGTCAACTGCAAATAATGGAGAATGAGGCGAATCATTAGAGAATTTAGGTATGGAGTACATGAAACATTGTCATATTAGGGACCTTAATATGAAACAATGTTGCATGTTTTGAGATTACTTAACTAAATATTTGTTTACTTCATCTATTTTTTACTTCATCTATTTTTTACTTCATCTAATTATTAGATTAAATCCTATTATGATTAACTAATCTATTAAGTTAAGAAAATAATTAGTAACTTTAATTAGTCTAGTTAAGACATCTTTAAGGATTAATTACAAATAGTGGGTCCCACATTTATAAATAGAATAATTTTTTAGTATTTTAAAAAAAGTGGGTTCCATTTTGCCTCGTTAGTTATGACGTGACACTGTGGGGCCCATAAAAATAAAAATTATTAAAAAAATGCTAGCACTTAACTGACGTTCGTTAAGTGTTGCATTATAACTAAGTCAAATGTTAACATTTTCTAAATGTTAGGATCCTACCTATTCTCTCCGTAATATTAGGATTAAACTTATCGATTGGTGTAAAACTTAGGGTTAAAATTGACCCTTTGGTCATAGTGTATAAAGTTGATAAAGAAAAGTTGAAGTTTGCAATCTATGAAATGAATATCAAAATAAGAAGAAAAAAAGATATCAAAACTCGTAAAGGTCATTTCACATTTTTATTATTATTTATAAGCTCGCTTTATTAATTTGATGATCCAAAAGGCTCACCATGCATAATCATTTATCTTACTTCATTACATGAATCTTTACATTCATTAAGAGGCATTGACGTTTTTGATTTATATAAAAACCTTTTTTATCTTTCAAATAATCTTTAGGGAATATTTTAGGAAGTGCTTTAATCATATTTGGATTAAATAAATTAGTTTTGATCATTTGAAGTTATTAAATTCATTTTTTTAAAATGATTAATATACCCATATAGATTAAAGCTGCTAATCTTTATATATCATGAGTTTTTAGCAATATTGGTTATTGTATTGGCCATCCAATAAGCCATATTGGTTGACTATTATATGTATTAGCCAGACAGTATTCCAATGGCTAGTAAATATTGGACTTTTAATGCATAATGGTTAACCAATGCGTTGAATATAGCTATTGTAATGGCTAATTCTTGGCTCCAATGGCTATTTGAGGTCCTAAAATACTATAAATAGGTTTTTTCTCATTGGTTTTAGTATAAATAAGGTTTTGTGTGTTATATACACACATTTCACATTCAATCATTTGAGCATCATTATGTAATATTTATGTAAGCAAGCCATTTTAAAGTTATTAAGTGATAAAGTGAGGTATTTTTAGTTATAATAATTGGTTGGAGAAATATATTATTGTGTATACAGGTGAGATTAAGGTTCCTCTTCACTTGAGAAGAAAATTGTAAGAAGGGTTTCTTTTCTGAAAAAGATTATACAAAAGTTACTATTTGCCTTGAAAGAAGAATTATAATGGAATTTCTAAAAATGTCTAGGGAGTGGATGAAAGAAAAGGTTGTTTATTGAACCACTATAAATTGTTTTACATTCTCTCCTCCTTATCCTTTTTAAATTATTGTTCAATTTTTTCATTAAATTGTATTAAGCAATTTCCTGATTTTTATTGATTATTATTAACTGAATATATTGTTTAAAAATTATTAAATTTTATTAACACCTAATTCACTTCCTTCTTAGTTGCCACTAGGGACTAATAAGTGCATTAGAGAGGGTTCATTAGGCTAGTATTTTTAACAAAATCCTATAACAAATATCATAATTTCATATTTAAGAGCAAAATCACCATGATTCAACAAGAGGGACAGAGCATTAATAGACCACCTTTCTTTGATGAATGATTATCTTTATTGGAAAACTTGGATAAGATTCTTCTTAATGGACAAAAATATATATATATGGAAAATAGTGTCAAATGGTCACTTTATTACTACAAAAATTGTAAGTAACAAAAATATATCTAAATTAAAGGAAGAATGGAAAGAGATTAGTATCGTTGAATAGTAAAGTTATACACATCCTATTTTTTCTTTAGGAAAAAATTAATATAATAGGGCATATATGTGTGAAACGGCTTATGAAGTTTGACATACATTAGAAATTACTTAAGAGGGCTAAGTAAGCATGTTAACACATCATTATAAATTGTTACAAATGAAGCAAGATGAAAGCATTTCTAGCATGCATACTAGATTTATTGATATTACTAATGCTCTCAAAGGTTTTGGAAAGCCTTATACTAATGTTGAAATCGTAAGAAAGTTACATAGGTCACTTCCAAACATGTGAGAAGCTAAAGTGATAGTTTAACAATAAGCCAAGGATTTAACAATGCTACCATTTGTGGAACTTATTGAATCTCTCCTCATATACCAAATGAGACTCTAATAGACATAAGAAGAGACAATGCTTCTAAGGAAAAGGAATTTAGCATTTAAAGCCTCAAAAGAAGAATCAAGTGAAGAGAAAGAGACATCAACTAGTGAAAGTGAAGAAAAAGATATTGGCTTACTCACTAAAAAGTTCAAGAAGTTCTTGAAGAAGAAATTCTCCAAAGAAAGGACTTTAAGGAAGGTAAAAGTGATTTGAAACATAAATCCTCTAACATTATTTTCTTTGAATGTAGAAAGCCCGGCCATATAAAGTCATAATGTCCTTGATATAAAGATAATGAGAAGTACGAGAGAACCCATAAGAAGGAGAAGAAGGTAAGAAGAAAGCACTTAAAGCATTAACTTAGGATAAGTGAATTCAAAAGCAAGCATTTGGAAGAAGAGATAGCTCATATATGATTCACAGCTATGGACAATGCTAAGGTAACATCCAACCCTAGTTCTTATGATGTTGATTTGACATATAATAAATTAGTAGAAAGTTTAAAAATCATGAGTAATAAAAGGAAGAAATTATCTTCCAAAATCAATGAAGTTAAAAAAGAGTACATGAATGAGAATGAAAAGATGAAAAGTGAATTGCATAGCAATAAAGCTTTCGAAAATGTGATTACTGATGAAAGTCATGACTTAGATGCATTAAGTTATGAGAATGAAAAATTGAAAAAGGAAGTTGTTGCTCTTACGGATTTCTTATCTAAATTTACAAAGGGAAGTGAAAAAATTGAAAACATGTTATGAGATTAAAAGAATTTTAATGATAGGCATGGAATTAGATATAAATATGAAAGTGTCCTATCATTAAAACTACCTTTATTAAGGGAAAACATTTACATAGTGGAGGACCATTGCCTAGAATGACAAATGAGTATAAAGCATCCACATCCAAACATACACATGCACATAACACATTTACTAAGACCCAAACTAAGAGAAAAAAAGGATGTTTTCATATATGTCTCATAACCTAGGCATAGAGTTCAATACTCTCAAGGGAATAATAGGCATAACTTTTATGATAACATATACGCACAATAGAAGCATATATAACATCATCATTCATAGTAGGCATCATATGTATGATCATGGAAGGAATTTTTAACACCATCCTAGGAGACCATTCATCACATTTAATATCCAAATAAATCTTCCTCATTATGCATACGCACATAGAATTCCAAGCAATGCATTTGTGCATCATCATTACTCATATATCATGATATGTCGTTTTTGTGTTAAGTTTGAACATATTGATATATTTTGCTTTATCAAACAAATAATGTTAAGTAAACCTTTGAAAGTGTAAATTGAAAAAAGGAAAGAACCAAGCTTATTTGACTTCCGAAAACATATTGATTACCTTGATTTATAAGGTTATTAGAAAAAATAAAAGCAAATGGTATGTAATAGAGATTGTAGTATTATTAAGGACTTTATGCATTTTTTTCTTAATTAACCTATCCTTTTTGCCTTCAAGAAAGTATTGAAGATGTTATTGTGGGATATAGATAACTTAACCCCTAAAATTAATTATCAAGAATTTTCAAATTATTGATTCAAGTGAGAAACATAAGAAGGGTGAGATGCCACGAATGGATTAAGAATTCAAGAAAATTCTTCACTCAAATATCTCATAAATAATGTTCAGCCTAAGGTAATTATTAGTTTATAATTTAGAAATAAGTTGGTTTTGTGTTTATATGTCAATTACCGCATAAACCTGTAACGATGTTTATTTGTGTTTAAATTATAAATAAGGTGTTTTTAAAGTGTGAACCTTAGTATCCAGAGACTATATTCAAAATAAGGTCACTAAGTTAGAATTTACATCAATTAGGTTATTATTTCCTTAAATTTTTGTATAAGAATACATTTTCCTTAATTAGAAGAAAATTAATTTTTATTTAATAGGAATTCTTTTTTAAAAGGTCCTTTATATGATTATATTCTTTTATGTTTGATATTAATTGGTTGACATACGTTTTAATATTATTTTGTTGAACTTTTAATGCTTTAATTTGAGTTTCAAAGATGGTTCCTTAAGCTATTTGGTTAGATGG
>JANZLF010000005.1:40190866-40201533 GCA_026546835.1 Erythroxylum foetidum | reverse complement strand
CATTTGACAAATTTGGTATCAATAGAAAGCTTAAGGGAAGCTCTACAACTTTCATGTAGAACTCAAAAATCAATTTTTTCTCTAAAGAGGTCAATTTCCTCACCAAAGATTTGTCCAAATTAATATGCCCTAAAGGCGTGTTCTTAGAAACAACAAACCTTGAGGGGTCGCGAGTTCGATTCCTAAAGAGGACAATACTGATTAAGGTTGGATGCCGCGGTATAACCCGCAAACACACGCTGGGGTATAACCCCCAAACACCTACGGGTGGGGTGTGGGGTCCAACAGTAATTTTACTAAATTTGTTTTGGAACAATTACTAACATTGCTACAAGTTCACAAGCTTGCATGCAAATGGAGTTACTAGTGGAGGAGGGCTATCAAAATAGAGAGAAAAAGAACCCCTAAACATATTGTTTATAGATGGTATTGGCCTCTACATTATATAACATTTGGCTAGATAGAAAATTTTAAGTTTTTCATAAGCAAATTACCACAAAGAATGATGATAAAGAGAATCGTTCAGTACGTTACATGCAAACTTACTAACTATAATTACATCCATTCAACTTTATAATTGGTATCCCTAGGTCATTGGAAGTGTGGCATTCATGCAAAAATTTATTTGAATGGATGTAATTTTTGTTTTACTGTATCTAGTGTGTTTAGCATATGAAGCAGACATATAACACTATCCTCCCTAAAAGGTGAGTGTTATTGACCACTGGTGCTATATAACCACCAAAATATTATAACATTTTTAGAGTTATAACTAGGGAGAGTACTTGGTTCTTGTGTACTCTCCCCTAAAAAAACTTTATACTCATCATTTTTTGGTAATTATTATACTTATTAATTTCCAAAAAAAGGCAACAATTGACCAGTCTTCTTTGATGTCTCCAAGTATGACTACTCTTTCCCTTTTATGTGAATGTTATTCATTTTCTAATTCTCTTTTTTAACTCTTTTTATTAGGTTCTTTTTATTCTTTAATGTAGTTTAAGCCATAGATTATTGGCTCAAACCATAAGCCTTTTTTAGTCTTGTTTTTATAGATAAAATTTCAATATTATGATTAAATTAAAGTTAATTCATGTATCCCAAAAAATATTTTCTACTTTTTATTCTCATATGCAACTTTTGGTTAAATTACATTTTAATTTTTTGAAAATAAATAATAAATAAATTCTTCTCTACTAGAAACATGAGTTTAACTTATATACAATCAAATATTAAGCAAGTAAATGAAGCAAAAGATCTGTAGCATTTTTCAAACTAGGCGAGAGAGGCAAATAAAGAACTAAGATAAAGGAAAGAACTATAAAGGAGTAACTTGGAGGAGTTTTTAGCTTAAGGGAGTCTTTATGACAATAGAGTCAAATTCCATCCCTAATAATCTCCTTAACTTTAGCCTAGGAAGAAATAGAAAGTTGGAGTATGTTGAATTCAGGTAGATAAAAAGGGCTCAAGTTATTCTAATTATCAAATTAAAATTAGTTCTTCCCCCATTTTCAACGTAAAATTTAATTTCCTTACAGATAACATTCTAAGTTTCGACCATTGGTTGATTATCAAGAGTTATTAAGTTTATTCTTCATGTTCAAGCTATTCCCATGCATCCATTGGATGTAAGCATTCTTGGTTATTGTAGAGCCTCTAAATTTTTTTGACAAGTAAGATATTAAATTATACTTATGTTTGATCTATATAAAGAAAACAAAATATATAATGCATGACAAAATATTAAAGACAATAATTTTGTTGTTAAAATAATATATCATTATCATCGTATTTATTAAGTACTTGATATACAAAATTTTACATACTCACATAAAATATAATGTTAGTTGATATGCAATGAATTACATTAATTCAAAAAGTAACATCAACAAATTGAAAATATTAGTTTTAAGAATTAATTTGAGTCTTTTATTATTTATAAGACTTGTTTAAACTTTTCTTTCAAATATTATTAATGATAAATAGATAAATTTCTTATTCAAAGCAACATGCAATCCCGATCCCATTCAAATTAAGAGCATATAGATTGTCAATTATAGTAAATTGAATTTTTGGGGTTAAAATAAAATTGAATTAGTGTTATAGGTTCATTTTTAAAAAATAGGATTAATTATGCAATTAAAATTAAAGTCTTATAACCTAAATAGACTTTTTTTCCCCTAATTTTGAATTCTGAGTACAAGAAATACATCTTATATATGAACATGTGTTCTCAAAATTAGGATTCGTATAATTGAGATAAGATCATTGATTTTTCGTTAAACTCTTTCCAATAATTTCATAAGTTGTATATCGCTCTAAGCAGTTCAGTATGAGATCTGATATGAATCATTTAAATGAAGTGAAGGCCGGAAATAATTGAGGATTCACAATTAAACTCTATCTTTATAACATATTACTTCCCGTAGAATTTTGCGTCACCTACACACACATTCCTTAACTTGATAATATTATAAAAACAACATAACAAGATCGTGATTAGAGAATTAAAAGAGGACCCTAGTCTTCTTCTTTTTTTAAAAAAGTTTCTTTATTGCAAAACTTACTCTTTCTCCGCACCCTCCCCGTCTTGAGCCTTTTGACATGACAATTTCCTGAAAGAAATATAAATTATACTCGATTGATAGTTGATACTGTCAAATGTTTAATATAAAGGACAAGGAAAAATGGATTTAAGTGAAATTCGTTAAATTAACTCCATATATAAAATTAACCTTTCTACTGTATAGGATAAGGGTACGATGCTTGCATATAAATTTAGTATTGGTTGATGGAACTGCATTAACTGTTGCTATTTATTACTTCCTCCAATTCATATTAAGAGTAATTTTAGATATATTTTAATTATTTAAAATAAGTGTCATTCTTGACTTTATATGCATTTTTATAATTTTTATTTTAAAATTAACCTTTCATTTCTCTCTCATCTTTATCATACAGATCACAATTTTAAGATAATTTCTCTCACAATTTTATTTAAGATATTGATTACCGAGGTAATTTTATGGGAGTATTATTAAGAGTATATCTATAATTTTATTAGCTTTCTTAATAAGCGTGTATTTTTTTAAAACGACTCTTATTATAAATCAGAGGGGAGGAAGTATCAGGAAGCGTAACAAACTGAAATTGTACACTACTGATAAAAGTGTGTCAATAATTGCGATAATAAATTGAATTAGTTGCAGTGTAGGACAGACAAAGTCGAGACAGTGGGACCCACAACTTCGGCCGGAATTTAACGTCAGCCACCGGCTACCGGCCGCCGTTTTTTTCCTCATTTTTAGTGCGCCCATCTTTAAGAGACGGCCTTCGAGTTACATGAATAAGACACTAATAGAGAAAAATTAAGAAATAGTATTTGCGATGGTACTATAAAAAGGCATTGTCATCTCTCATTTTCTCCAAGCTCTTCATTACATTTCCTTTTTTAGTAGTTTGCGTCCTTTCTGCTTCTGTTTTCCTCTCTGGTCATAGAAGCAGAACTAGTTTCATGTTTGCTGTAAAAACAATCATAAGAGAAAGAAAGGGGATTATTAAGAGTGGTTTAGTAGTTTTGTTTCATCAACCAACCTCGCATTGCTTGAGGTTGGTTTTGTGATGTACACAAGTTTTTGATACGTTGAGACAGATCCATAGTTTGTTTTTCTTCTTCAAGTTTTGATCTTTTTATTTAAAGTACGTACATTTCAGTCGTGCGTTAGGTTCTGGAGGCAAAGGACTGACATTCCAGCTTGCGTTGTGTTTTTTTCGTGTAGCAGAAGCAAAACCCACTGAGCTAAAAGAGTCATTCTTGCTCTTTTCTGGAAGGAGAATCTTTTCAACCCCGTTTAGATCTAGTCTGTCGCTTTTAACCTTCTTACAAACCCTTGTTTGTTTGCTTACCATTTGTATCTCCTCTGTTTTTGCACTGTTTTGTTTGGTATCATAAAGAAACAGACATTAATGGATCGGTTCACGTCAACAACTGTGATCCCCGACGCGTTTCAAGGAGCTAGAGATGACATATCTATGCAGTTCTCTATCATTTGGGACCAGATCAAAGCGCCATTGATCGTGCCTCTACTGAGACTTGCTGTTGGTATTTGTCTGATCATGTCTCTGATGCTTTTCGTCGAAAGGGTGTACTTGGGGGTTGTCATTGTGTTAGTGAAGCTTTTGGGTCGAAAACCAGAGAAGCGTTATAAGTGGGAGCCTATAAAAGATGACGTAGAGTTGGGCAACTCTGCTTATCCTATGGTTCTTGTTCAAATCCCAATGTACAACGAACGAGAGGTCCTTTTCTTTGCTCTGTCTGGTCTCATCTTTGTACACCATGTTGTTTTATGCTTTTTCAGGTGCCTTTTAAGTAAAGAAAAAAATGTGAACTCTTCTGGGTTTGCTTGTAAGTCCATGTTCGTCGTTCATTTTCACCCAGGTTTATCAACTCTCCATCGGAGCTGCCTGTGGTCTCTCATGGCCCTCTGATCGGATCATAATTCAAGTCCTTGACGATTCAACGGACCCAACTATCAAGGTACATATTCATTTAATAACAATCTCAACCCCAAACTTTCACAACTTGAGCATATATTTAATGGTCTTGCAGAAGGGAGAAAAAAAAAATCCAACCCTTTTGACCAAAACCCCATTTCTAGCCACGTTTAATAATAAAAAAAAAGGTCTTGGTGATGTCGGTTTTGCATGGAAATTGAACAATGCAGGACATGGTTGAGCTAGAGTGTCAAAGATGGGCAAGCAAAGGTATAAACATAAAGTACGAGACAAGGGATAACAGAAATGGTTACAAAGCTGGGGCTCTCAAAGAAGGCATGAAAAAAAGCTACGTTAAACATTGCGACTACGTAGCCATTTTTGACGCAGATTTCCAGCCTGAGCCCGATTTCCTCTGGCGCACCGTTCCCTTCCTAGCCTACAACCCTGAATTGGCTTTGGTTCAGGCTCGTTGGAAATTCGGTAAATCTCACCCTCCTCGCGTCTTAACTTTTAACTCAAAACTTAATTAGTTTAATTAGTGCTGAGTTTCACTACTGTCAAGAGAGCTGTCGGTGGGTCTGTTCCTTCCAGTGGTGGGTACTGGAGCAGTGGATCCTACCTCGTGGATCATCAGGGTCGAATCCTTGGTGACCACTTCCTTAATGAACACGTGTTGTGTGCGTTGTATCAATATGGACCCACTTGCTAAACTGACCCCCAACTGAGCAAATCATATAAAAAGCTGGAGGTGACTTCTTGTTGGTATGCTTGATTTTATTACTTTTATTTTGCTGGACTGTCGTGGACCACCAATTACCTTATCAAATGTCAATCGTAATTTGTAATCACTAAAACATGTTTATGTCCCCTCAAAAAAAAAAAAAACATGTTTATGTGAAACTTTTTAAGATCTGTTTTAAAAATGTTCAAACTTTCCTTTTGATTAGAATTATCTTAGGTCATTTTTTGTTTGACTGTGAGATAGTTTATACAAATTGTCTCTCGTTGTCTTTAAGGAAGTGATTTGACTTTTTGTGTAGCTCCTTGAATTGGTATGCTGGTAACTTGGAAAGTTCTTTTGTTTCGTATTTCGAAACTCAGTAAATTGAATTACAACTAAGAGAAGCACAAGTATATGCAAGGCCTTGAGATAAACCACAATGCAAAAGGGCCACTCACTTTTCTCTGCAAAAGCTGTGAGCTGTCCCTTAAATTTACTTTGTAAGGAAAGTGTTGGATTTCATGTCCATAAATGATGAAAGCTGGATTTTGGGGACATGTTGGATCCGCCATTGTAGGATATCTTGAAGGCTATATTTGTCTGTGTTGATAGAGAAACTGTTATCCGCCTAAGATTCCCAGCAACTGCATGTGCAGTCTTAATGGGGGGTTGCTATTCATCCCTGTCACTGTCTACCACTAACCTTCAAATGATTTTCATGGGTTGTGAAATCTGTTGCCATCTTTGTTTGTGACGTGGCAGTTCTTTCCCGGTTGTTCTTGCAGTAAATTCTGATGAGTGCTTGATGACAAGAATGCAAGAAATGTCTTTGGATTACCATTTCACAGTGGAACAAGAAGTGGGTTCCTCCACATACGCCTTCTTTGGCTTCAACGGTAAAAATCCGAATTCACACAATAACTGAAGTTAATTGATTAGACTTAGATAAAAACAACTGTTGTTATGTGTACAGGGACAGCAGGTGTATGGAGAATTTCTGCGCTAAATGAAGCAGGGGGGTGGAAGGATAGGACCACAGTGGAGGATATGGACCTAGCAGTAAGAGCTAGCTTGAAAGGATGGAAATTTGTGTACATTGGTGGTCTCAAGGTAACCCAATCCAATCCAATCCAATTTAACCATATGCATACATTTCAAGATTCATAGCTCAAAAAAAGTCTGATTAAATCATCTAAATTTTAGAGCGTGAAGTACAGTTAGAAAATCTCCTAAGCATTCCAGAGCTTTAAAAGGGATTCTTGCCTTTTGAATCTATCAATGCTTCACTGTACATGGTTGGTCAGCCTCTCCAAATGTTCAACTCTGCTAATTCATTTAATAGTTAAATAAGTAACCACTAAGTTCCAATTTCGAGGTTCCTGCTTATATTAGATTAAGTAACAACAACATTGAGACAAAAAGTCGCTGCCTGTTTGGCAAGTACCTGTTTTTTAGTTTATGGACGAAAACTGTTTTTTTTTTTTGGTGTGTTTAGTGAATGACTTATTGATTAGCTTATTTAATTCTAAGAAGCTTATTTTTAAAAGTTCTATAAGAGGAATTTTTGGAGTTAGTTATTTGCGTAATGACAATATTGTCCTTTATTTTACTCTCTATTTTTGCTCTATATATTTTCAAAGTTGGCTTTTTTTATCATGCTGAAATTTAAAAGAATATAATAAATGGATTAATTAAACTATTTAATATTTAATTAAACTTTTTAATCTTTATTTAATTTTATAACATTAGTTTACATTAAAAAAAACCATGATATTAAATTTTTGAACATAAAGAGTCACATCAAATTAATATTTTTAGTATATCACTATTATATATTATATTCGTGTCATACTATAATTATAGATATTTTAATTTATTAAATAATAAAATTTATACATATTATATGAAAAATACTAATATAATGCAGCTCACTGTATCATTTATATTAATAGAGAATTTAACGTTGGATTATTATTATTATTATTATTATTATTATTATTATTATTATTATTATTATTATTAAAGTTATAAACATAATTTTTGTAAAATTAAATATTTAAATATAAATTCTTATAAGAATATTCAACGAAATACAAAGAAATGTAATATTTATGCTCTTATAATTCTTTAAAATCACGCCTTCAGAAATTATTATATACCTCAATAACTAATACTAAATAGCAAATTTTACTAAACATTTTTAATAGATACTTGATAAATCAACTGGTATAATTAACTATTAACTAACCGCTAATACAACCTGCTATCTAAATATAAATTCTTATAAGAATATTCAACGAAATACAAAGAAATATAATATTTATGCTCTTATAATTCTTTAAAATCATGCCTTTATAAATTATTATATACCTCAATAATAATAACTAATACTAAATAGCAAATTTTACTAAACATTTTTAATAGATACTTGATAAATCAACTGATATAATTAACTATTAACTAACCGCTAATACAACCTGCTATTTACCAAACAAGATTTTAGTGGTGTAAACTTTTGATTCATCTAAATAGTCTACATGTATCTATTTAGAAAAGTTTACCTTTTTTTGGGTTATCCACGAGGTGTCATAGAAGGGTCTCAATCATGAGAAGACATCTTTAAATCATTCACATTCAAACTAATCATCGCTAGAGTTAGATAGGTCTCTTGCAGGAAGTAAAACTCTAATTCTAAATTTTAAACGATTGTATACATAAAAAGATTTAAATCCGCAATCTCATTTAAGTTAAAAAAAACTCTTTATTAACTCTCCTTTGCTTTGGAGCTAAAAAGTTTACTTTTTTTTTTATTATATTATATGAGAGCCACGGGCTGACAAGAAGCTTGCAAAAGTCACAAACAAACCAATCTCATCAAGCATTAATTGGCTGTGGCTGGAAATCCCTACTTTGGGAGAAATTTGAGCATGCGTACGTTACGGTGATTTGTCAAACTTGGCATCTATTCAAATGAACACGAAAGCTATCTAATTTTTCAGCTAAAATTAACGAGAAAGTGACAGAAGTTAGAATAATGAGATTCCTTTTGAAAAATATCGTGTTAAAATAACTTTTCAAAAGTATACAAGAAAAGGCTATTTACGTACACTCTGCACCCCACGCGATTTGACAAGGCCTGGACGCTAAACTAAAGCAACCTAATTTAATAACGCAGTTGAAAACTCGCCTAATATATTAATTGGTGGGTACAATATGACAAGTGGCCACAAGATTTAGGGCGCGATTTCTCATGTAAGATCCATCCAGTTGGTGTAAAACTTTAACTTATGAGATACCCATTAAACAATTTCTAATCTGAAAGCAACTGTATAACTTCTTTAATTTTTTTTCCGAGGAAACTCCGTAAACGAGTCAAATAGGTATACCTTTTTGAGGACTTAATTAGCGCACCACTTCACACGCGAGTCAAGCGGGCGCACCTCATCATTGAGAGCCTAATTAGTTTTCCATTTACAGGTAAAACTTCAGTTGTCCTAGGCTCTTACAAGAGGGGTTAACATGAAATCAAGCATAGGACCTAGCCAAAGTCAAGCCTCGCTGTCAACCATCGAGCCACATTCCTCGAGGGCAACTTCTTTTATTACCAAACTGCACTTCAGGAATGTTAGTCAAGTTTTAAGAATAAGAATGTGACCATATGGAACTTCGTTATTCAACACCTCCCAAGGGATTGCTAGATCTACGATAAGTAGCACTCCTCTCTCTCTTTCTCTCATATCCTGTTCAAACTTCAAACACTCTCGTGTCAAAAGGGAAAAGAGAGTGAGTTAATAAGGGCCTCTTTTCGCTTAAAAGAGGTTGTAGGTTTGAATTCTTCTTATTTATGCGGCTGTTTAAAATTTGTGTTAGAGCTTTATTTCTTATAAGAGACCTATCCAACTCGAGCGAAAATTAGTCTGAGTTTGGATAACTTAAATTTTTTTTCTATAATTTGGACTCTCCTAAAATAACTTGTGAACAATAAAAAAAAGGAAAAAAGAGTTAATAAGATTTGGTGAACTTATTTTGAAGTTAGAACTTCTTTTTAGGAATATTTAAATTGCAGATTTATTTTTTATGAAAACATATAAAATATGATATAAAATACGCCATAAAAATTTTCAGAATATTTTTAGGAGAGGAACGAAGCGATTTTAAAATCTTGAAAATATTATAATTTGAAAATATTACTGAAAATTCAATTGATACAGGCTTGTTGTTATTGTACTTGAAAACAAAAATATTTTAGAAAATATAAGAGTATATAGAATTTTAAAAATAATACGATTATGTAAAAGAAAAGAAGACATGCGAATAACGGTTGGGTTATTTTGAGCTAGTGATTCAGTATTTTGTATATAGGTATTTCATATTGATTGAATTATGAAAATTAAAAAGCAATATTATCACATATAATAAACTAAATTTATTGTATATTTAATTCTCACATTATGATAATTGCTTTTCTTGGGTTAGTTTTTAATTCTCACATTATGACAATTGCATTTCTTAGGTTTAGTTTATGTACATCATCTTTAGAAACAAACAAGAGAGATTTAAGTTACAATGTTATCATTTAATTGAAAAGCATTATATAAGCGATACATCACATTGTATAAACTCTCGAAGGAAAATAAATCTAAAGTAAATTTAGCATGCCTAATTTTGATTATTGATCATCTTAGTCTTATTATACAAATTGTTTGTATTCATACTGTTGGAAAATATACGCAAGATCAAATCTAAGTGCAACGGAAATAATTTTAAAATTTTCCACAAAATCAACTTTAACAGAATTAAATTCGAAACATAAAACAAGAAATTGATAAAGTTAAACTAACCTTTTTCTGATTTCCCGATACAATATCTTGCTTTTCTGAAATTGTCAATTCCATGGGCCGTTTAATCGTCCGGCCTTTAATGGTATCCACATAACTTTTTGGAGAAAAACTCAAATCAAATTTGAGAGGAAAAACTTGTTAGAAGTGCTATCCCTTTTGTTTTAATTTTTTTTATATGAAAAATCTTGTTTTTCATATACTTGGATTTTATTAGAATTACAAATAAAGTCAAACTTTAATTATAATTATTAATAAATCCTTATAAGATCAAATATCATATATTGACCCTTAAAGTTTCTAAAACTTTTCAATTAAGTCCAACTTAATTAAAATTTCACTTTCTCCTTTATAAACTTTTTATGTGTGATCCATTAGGTTCCTAATATGTTGGGAATGATTATAAATTATAACTCTAATTCATAATTAGAATAAGATAAATTAAAACTCCTTTTAATTTATCTTTAATTCCCTATTTAAACAATTTATAATCATAGATCATGATTGACATCTAGCAACATGTCATGACCACCTAAATATTAGGAATGTCAAAGTGGTTTGACTTAACCTGTCTATGCATGGTTATCTTGTATAAATTAATCCTTTCGTCA